>JAWQEG010003704.1:0-12500 GCA_033782935.1 Petrolisthes cinctipes | reverse complement strand
AGAACAGACACTGAGGCTAGAGATGGAGTACCACCGCAATGAATACATCTCCAGGTCAGTACTATTATGTTCTCTTTTATTATACTCCCAAGACTAATCCATCCACGGTTCACTACATCATTTCTTAGTCAGTCAGTTAGTTAGTTAGTTATTACACACTACTCATCTTCTCCATAGAATAAAACAAGCATGCACATCTATAGATTTTCTCTCCACGTTCTATAATTATGTTCCATTCTATAGTACAGTATAGGCATTTCCTTTTCAGTACAGTATTATTCCCTTATATAATATAATCCATGGTTCAGTGTATCATATCTTGGTCAGTGAGTTGTTACACGCTCCTCACCTCAATTCACTCTATTCCATTAGCCTACATACACAATACTGTATCTCCAGAACAGTGTCTCATTGTTTACAGTACTCCACTATCCTACTCCACTTGATAGTACATGCATGGTTATTTACTACAACTACCACTATTTCTACTATTCCTGTAGGCTATAACTACTATACTACTACCACCACTATACTACGACTAATACTCCTACTACCACTACTACCACCACCACTACCACTACTCTTACTACCACTACTAATACCACCACCACCATTAATCCTAATACTGTACTACCATTACTACTACTACGGCCATCCTTCCCTTCCACCACCAGGCCAAGGAGGTTTGAGCTGGCCGAGTCCCTGGACCTGACGGAGACGCAGATCAAGATATGGTTCCAGAATAGACGAGCCAAGGACAAACGCATCGAGAAAGCTCACCTGGATCAGCAGTACAGGTCAGTCAGTCAGTGTCATGTAGTCTTGTAGAGGGGGAGAAACTCGTGATGGTATATAACTGGAGGGCTACTGACTCCTCCAAACTCGCATGCTGCCAGGAAACTCGGGCCAATTGGAGCGTTGTTGATTCCTCCATACTTTGCCTGCCAGGAAAAAAAAGGTCAATTGGAGTGTTGCTGATTCCTCCATACTTTGCCTGCCAGAAAACAGACCAAATGGAGCGTTGCTGATCCCTCCAAACAATGCCAAAATAAACAGATAACCTCAGTACTGCCAGTAGGGGATGTGTTTATTTTATTGCACTGTTTGGAAGTATTGGTTGGTAGCTCACTGAGGGGAATTGGAGGGCTACGGTACTAATTACCCGCAAACTATTACACAAAACAAATCCCTTAGGTACACTCGTGATACAAAATTTCTGACCAGAGTGTGAGGAGCAGAAAGCTTCGAATTGCCTGGTATTGCTCATTTCCCCACCCTGTACACTCTTGATACGTAATTTCTAACCAGAGACGAACGGCACGGCACCACACACACATACCCTGCATTCGAACTCAGCCTCTATAGGTGTACTGGGTGGGGAAATGAGCAATACCAGGCGATTCGAAGCTTTCTGCTCCTAACACTCTGGTCAGAAATTACGTATGACGAGTGTACTCTTATGTTGAGGTGGCGCGTTTCCAGGCTGAGTTTGGAGGAATCAGACAGTAGCCCTAAAATACGGTACGACTAATTGAGAGGTCCGGACCCCCTTAATACACACCGCCGGACACCTCCAAGACACATACATACGAGTCAATGGTGTACGTATGTTTGTTTGAGTTGGTGTATTCTCGTAACACATGCTGACGTTAGCTATCATTACAGGGTATGTACAGTACAGTCTGATGATTGATGGGGGATAATTTGGTGGAAAGTGAAATGGTACCTAATCACTATAATTGAAGAAACTGGATGTCTACTACCGAGTTAAAACCCAAAAACAAAGAGAAGATTTTCGACTTTATGCCTATCGACTCATGATGTTGGTCTTTAAAGCAGTCAGTCTTGTTACATCAACACATCTTCCCCCAGCTACAATGTTGCAATACACGCTTTTTACAGCCGGGTATTGTACCTACTTACTGCTAGGTGAACCGGGACATAGAGGGCTGGGAAAAGCGTCCAACAATTCCACTGACTCGGGATTCGAACCCGAGATTTCTCGCTTGCTAGGCGAACACTTTCTGAAAAGCATTAATGTAACCGTAAATACGCGTACAGTAACCCTCAATATAGCATTTAGTTTAACAGAATATATGAGAACATTTATCCTCGGAAATACAGTTACAATATACTGTACTCAACAACGTTTTAAACTAATAGGATGGGAACTAAGCCACAGCGGTGATGGGGACACCTGTCGTATGTCTTGATATGGCTGCACTCCCTGTCTGATGCCCTTCCTTCCTTCCTTCCTTCCTGTCATCTCCACTCCCCCTCCACCACTACTTCCTCTCCTATACCTTCCCTCTTCCTCCTGTACATCCTTCACTCCTTAATTCCCTTTCTCAGCTTTCGCCCCTTCATTCCACTGCCTTTCCCTCAATCAACTTTCTCTTTCCTACATTCACATATCTCTCTCTCTCTCTCTCTCTCTCTCTCTCTCTCTCTCTCTCTCTCTCCTTCCTGACGTAGCTTCCCTCGTCCTCCTCCCCAGCCTCTCCACTTCCTCCCAGACCAGTCAGTCAACAGGCCGGCAGGAAGGAAAGAGGGAGTCAGGTTTCATGCGGTAATTATCATATTTGTGGAGGCAGGTCATCCATGGCGGGGGGGAGGGGGGGGGAGAGGCAAGGGGTGTGTGATCGACGGTACATTGTGTGTGAGAGAGAGAGAGAGAGAGAGAGAGACTAATAAACACTGCTCTCGTTACCTACATTACCCTATTCTATCAAGGTACTGTAGAATTGCCCACATTATTCTACACGCCGTTCTATGACGTGTGGCTTTTACACAATCTTTGAAACGATCCTCTGAACTGTAGAGTGTTAATCATCCAAATGTATAATGAGATGAATTGGCCTAAAGTTATTACGAAAGACAACAGTGGATAGAAATATGAAGATAAATGCGTCAGGTATAGGCTACAGATATATATGTGGTGTAAACAAAACTAATTTGTGCATTTGTTTGAATGGTCGTTTTGTTACATGGCTTGTTCGTATCCTCGGTTCATTCTCACTCGCTCTCCCTCACTCACTCACTCTCGCTCTCCCTATACATCACTTGTCGTCCGTCACCTTCATCTCTCCCCGTCTCCCTGCATCGCCGTCACACACGTAAGCCCTTTCAGTCACATCTGTTCAACCAATTCACCTTCTCCCCTCGCAATCCTCATCTCCCTAATGTTATTTTTTTTCCCACAGTCTTCCTCTCCAATCTGCCCTCCATCACCACCACCACTTAGTAACATCTCTCACCCTATATGTATACCCTAAACTATCTTCCAGTAACACCTTTAGTAACATCTACCTCTCTCTCATCCACATACCTCCCCTCCCACCTTCATGATCCTCCCCAACCCCCACCCCTTCCCCCCGCACCCTGAAGCCCTGACAGCGCCCCTAACAAGTGCTGATTTCTCTCCGGATTGGCTGAGCGAGCAACCTGAGACAAGGGTTTAACTCGCTAGGCACAGAAGTTACCAAGGTGGGGGTCATCTATTGTGGCATTTTGGAGTGATACTGATTCCTCTTATAGTCGTGCCAGAGAAAACAGATTTGCACCTCGGTAAACGGGTAGTTGATTTGTTTTGTTTTTCGCCTCGTTTGGATCATTTACAGATGCAGTGTTTTATCAGCCATAAGAATTATACGGTACATTGGGGAATATTAACTTTTTCGCTCTAACATCACAGTATGGATATATTCTGCGGTATAATCATTTTGCCTCGGTCGTATATAACTGAAGAATACAAGTACTGCAAAGAAACTGACTAATGTACACAAGAATCAAGTCATGTGGCACTCTCATATTGAGGAAGGTATAGAGATCCTAAAGAGTTTATAAAGTTTACTACACCCCCGTGCCATCTGTTGGTGGGACGATGAAGCTCATGCGTCACTTGAGCCATGCAGCTTGTGAAGTTGATTAACATCGTGTGTCGTGTCATGTAATCAGTGTTGACTCTCAGTACTTAGAGACAAATGTTGGGCTTCACTTATATACTTACACTGTTACCCTCCCCAGGCCAGTTCCAGGGACGGGAGGGGATACAGGAGAGGGAAGGGAAGGCAGTGAGAATGAAAGGAAAGAGAGATAGAATGGGAAAGGAGGATAGGATGGGGATGAGGAGTTACGGAAAGAGAGATTGAATGGATGAATGAAGGAAAAGGGTAGTAGAGGAAGAAAATATTGGGAAGATGGTAAAAATATGACGGTTTACTGTAAGCTAGTGAAAGAAAGAAACCACAAACTCACGTAAATAAGGAAGGAAGGAAGGAAGGAAAGAAGGAAGGAAGGAAGGAAGGAAGGAAGGAAGGAAGGAAGGAAGGAAGGAAGGAAGGAAGGAAGGAAGGAAGGAAGGAAGGAAGGAAGGAAGGAAGGAAGGAAGGAAGGAAGGAAGGAAGGAAGGAAGGAAGGAAGGAAGGGAAGGGAAGGAAGGAAGGAAGGAAGGGAAGGGAAGGGGAGGAGGAAGGGAAGGGAAGGAGGAGGAGGAAGGGAAGGAGGAAGAAGGGAAGGGAAGGAGGAAGGGAAGGAGGAGGAAGGGAAGGAGGAGGAAGGGAAAGGAAGGAAGGAAGGAAGGAAGGAAGGAAGGAAGGAAGGAAGGAAGGAAGGAAGGGAAGGAAGGAAGGAAGGAAGGAAGGAAGGAAGGAAGGAAGGAAGGAAGGAAGGAAAGGGAAGGAGGAGGAAGGGAAGGGAAGGGAAGGAGGAGGAAGGGAAGGATAGGAAAGGAGGAGGAAGGGAAGGAGGAGGAAGGGAAGGGAAGGAGGAGGAAGGGAAGGGAAGGGAAGGAGGAGGAAGGGAAGGAGGAGGAAGGGAAGTAAGGAAGGAGGGAAGGCCGGAAGTATGGGTCAAGGGCGGAAGGAAGTGGAGAGTAGGGAGAGTATAATATAGTCCAGTGGATCATATTGCACATTACATTCATTAAATTTCCACAACGGAAGTGTATTTTTTCGGTCATTCTCATCACGCCTATCAGTCAACGCCGCTGTCAAGACCTAAGGACTCGCTATTCGGTACTGACATAACGAAGGAAATTTTACAGTATTCTATTCGAAGATTATAATACAATACGTTTTAGGTTTGGGGTATTAATCTCCCTAGACGTTCCAAGGGCTGGTGATCCACTTAAGAGTATTGTTAGTCCACCGAAGGTTATCTAATTCAGGTGAGACACCCTTGACACATTGAGTTTATTTGCCTCACTTAAGATAACATTTCCTGGGCATAATCCTTTACCTGAAACCAATAAAATTTAATCACTTTTAGGGCTCGTAATGCTTAATCTCCCGAAAAGTTTGATCGCAATCCGCAAAGAGGTTTTTGAGATAATTATCTGGTTCACTAAAACAACCAATAAACATGTGAAAATATGAACGATTTGTGAAGGTAACAAACAAAAAATGAAGCAAGTAAATAAATAAATGTTCATAAACAAGAGGGAGCCGAGTAAACAAACAATATATTTAAACAAGATACAGACAAGCCAAACAACACATCAACCACACCTGCCACACACAGACCTGACCTACCCAATTAATTAAGGGATTTCCGTGCACCTTCCTTCCTCCCCCTACACTGCTCCTCCAACCAATGAGAACTTGTGTTGACGTTTCTATCGACCAATCGACGATGACATCTCCACCAGTCTTCCCATCACCTGCGTCCGAGCCTCCAGAGACTGAGGCGACGCTCCATACGGGTCAAAATGTCCACCTCACATCATAGGATTTGGGGTCGTTTTGACGTGGGTGGGTTAGTATTGTCTTGAGGTCGGGTCCTTCATTTATTGGTGCATTAATGGTTAAAGGAGAAGGGAAGAGCAGGGATTTCCTGACCACTTTCTGACCCTACCATTAGCGGTTTGATGGAATCGTGACAGCAGTCAACTAACCACACCCATTCTGACATCTCTTTATATTGGGCTTGGGTCGGGTTGGGTAAAGTCAGGTCAGCCTCTATGGTGAGTCCTCATGTCGTCTGGACCGGTTTTGACCATGAGTTGAGATGGGCTGAACAAGGACTGATTGGGTTATGTCAGATAGGGAAGGGACGTGGTCAGCTGTGTTAGACCAGGATTCATAGAACACTCTATGAATCCTGGGTTAGACATGCTTGGTCAATTTTGGTTGGGATCAATCGGGAAAAAATGAGGTGGATAAGGACGGGTCGAGTTGTGTTAGGAAAGTGTGGACTGGGTTAGGAATGGGTGGACTAGGTTAGGAATGGGTGGACTAGGTTAGGAAGGAGTGGACTGGGATAGGAATGGGTGGACTGGGATAGGAATGGGTGGACTGGGATAGGAAAGTGTGGACTGGGTTAGGAATGGGTGGACTAGGTTAGGAAGGAGTGGACTGGGATAGGAATGGGTGGACTGGGATAGGAATGGGTGGACTGGGATAGGAATGGGTGGACTGGGTTAGAAAAGGGTGGACTGGGTAAGGAGGGGACCAGGTGTGTTAGGAAAGTGTGGACTGGGTATGGAATGGGTGAACTAGGTTAGGAAAGGGTGGACTGTGTAAGGAGGGGGCGAGGTGTGTTTGGAAGGGGTGCATGGACTGGGTCAGTATACACCTATGAACTCCTACTAACATCTGACACTCCTCCCTCTCTTTCCCATCATAATGAATACTGTCCCTCACTTCTTCACCCTCACCTACTCACTTCTCTATCCCTCCGCACACATTTTCCTACATAGGCTGTTCCCATAATCCTTAAACTATCCTATTTATAAAAACTACTCGCTCATATAACCAACTAACAATAAACAAACAACAGGCAAATCACATCCTCATCTGTATTTCTCCCTCCCTCACACTTCCTCGATAGCCTATATATATATACTTCCGCCTCTACATCATCCCCATTTCACTATAACTACCTAATGAATCAGCTGCTAACAACCTAACTACCCCTGCCACGCGACCCCCTTCCGGCGAGTCACGTGACCATGATTATGCTGATCCTGTAATGATGAGGGAAGAGGCCAGGTGAATGATGCTCTCCTCGATAATGACCACGATGGATGTTTGTTATTGTGGTGGTGGTGATGGTGGTAGTGGTGACTGAACTAGATCTATACACTACACTACAGCCCGTCAGCACATGATATTAAAACTTGTGCACATAAGCTGATAGAATAGTGTGTGTGTGTGTGTTGTGGGGTTTCGTATTTTTCTGTTTGTTGATTAAATTTTAACTCTTATTCTTTGTGGTTCGTATTTACAAGCTCTATCATTAACAAGTACAGTGGTCGGTCAAACTCACTGCCAGGAGAAGGAGTGCTAGTGAGCATGACACTGGTAAGCAAAGTAATATGCTCCCAAACCAACACAGTGACAAATACTTTTCCAAAGTGAAGAAATTCCCTCAAGACGATGTAACAAATTAACATAACTATTTTCACATGAAACATATAGCCTAAGCTGGAAAAATTCACTTAACATAATTGTGCAAAAGCGATATATATACACCCAATGCAAATTGTCTAGTAGGCCAAAAAACTACTTCCATTAGTGCAATGACGACATTTTATAGGACTGCAAGGTTAAAATTTAATCACGGATAATCATTATAGTTGTGTCCTTGCTCAAAAAACAAATTCTCTTACTCCCCATCAACACAACATTCCCATATAAATGTATCACGTCGGCGTAGCTTGATACAATGTCCAGAATGTGACAAATATTAGCTTGGTTTTGAAGCTTGCTGACCTCTTATTCAATGGGCAAGTTATTACCGTACCATATTAAGATATTCATTGTATCTTGTTTACAGTTTATGTTTACAGTTCATGTTTACAGCTTCAAGGTCATGTTTACAGTTTATACAAGCTCCATTACTACTACCATATAATATAAACATTACCCATTAAATGACAGTAATTTCCTCATAATCATAAAAATGTTCCGTCATTCGTAACTCTTTCTAATGTTATTTTCAATTTCGAAAAAGCCAAACATTTGATACACTTGTTAATAAATACCGTACAGGAACGCCCCCCTTTTTCTATATCAACAATAACACTGCAACGCATTTTCAATATTTACCCGCATTTTTCCAACCCAGAAAAATTGTTCGGTATTAAGAATAATAAAAGAGCACATACCTGTATAATTATGGTACTTGGGGAAATGGGATGAAAACATATCAAATAAGTATAAAACCAACCAGCAGCGTCCAAAAAGATCATAATTAAAACACACGTAGGATAGTTACACGAAATAAAGAAACGTCAATATTAACACAATTTAACTCACCTGACAACACTTTATGTATGTATGTATATAGCCCTTATTTCTACACACACACATACACACCACCAGTGATCCCTATTATAGCAAAACGGGAGCTATTAGAGACAGTAGGCCGAGGTAGTAATTAGAAAAGCGGCCCCACGTGTCACACCCTAGAGAGAAATGTGGTAATACTGGAACAACAAGGATCTACAACAACAAGTACCCATAAATCAACTCTCACACCCGCAGTCTCCCATCGACTCCACATGCTGCTCGATTTTTTTTTTTTTTTTTTTTCACCCTCCCTAATGACGCGCAGAGAAACCTCCCAATAATTACGTCCCATCACACGTGGTGGCCTATAATCTTCAAGTTAATGACTGATATTTCCTGTGTTGTGTGAAAGCAGTTTATATTGTAATGAGGGAACGAAGGCTATTGTTGTGATGTAGTGGTGTTTTCATTGTTTTCCTTTGTTATTTCTGTTACAATATTTATCCATCATCAAAATAATTGTTAAATAAGTACATGGGTAACATTTTTTTCTTGCCAGTAATTTTTATGTAGAATAATATATTTCGATAATGCAACTCAGGGAATGGTGATGGGAGGGGGGAGGTTGGCTTGACCTTGAAATCCCAGTTATGTTAGTGTTCTCTTTTTTCTTTCTTCTCTTCCCTTTATCCTCCAAACAAAAGGAGAAATTTTATCATAGGAGAGACAGTAATTACTTTCTTGTTATACATCCTCAGACTGCTAGCACGTTCAGTTGCGGTTAAAATTTAGTTGCAGGAGTGACGAAAGTACAGTTGACCGAATAAAAGAACGGCATTCCCTGATATTAGTACAATATGGCCAAGGAAAAGGCATATATCACAGCAGCACCATTTTCCTAGCCAATCCAAATTGTATACACAGTGTTTGCCAGGCACCCACTACACGGGTATACATAATAGGCTACACAAAATAATAATAACAATACAGTTTAAGATAATCATACCTTATGTAGCCTAGTCTCTAAATTGATAGAATACATATTCCTCCACCAAATTTAACCATGAAACAGCTTTTAAGTACAGTACCTCAGTATACGAGTAGAAGATGGATTGTTTGATATATATAATTTCAGTGAATATGTAGCACTCCCACAAATTAATGTTGATGAGAGTAAGTTACCTCCATTAAATGTAGTACTGTATTGCGCTGAAACATTTTATTCCTCGTGGCCAGCAATTTTTATAACATTAAGATGCATCAGTTTATTTTTATTTATTTTATTATCAAAGTACTGTTCATTCATACATACATACCTACACACATACATGCATACATCTATTCCGTACCACCGGAAAATTAATGAACAATTGGTTGTCATTAATTTTTCAATATAATAGCTACCTTGAAATTGTTCCCCCGTGAAGCCTGACCCCTGGTGGGCCCCGGGGTACGTAGTGAGAGAGAGAGAGAGAGAGAGAGAGAGAGAGGGAGGGAGAGAGAGAGAGAGGAAAGGGCTTGTTTAAGGATTTTCACAGTCAGCGGATCATGTAAATTGTCCTTTCCTGCCTTCCAACGCCCCTTCGATCCCTTCCTTTCCCTTTCCTCGTTTTCCTTATTTTCCTTTCCTTTAATATCTTACTTGTTTTTAATACTCTCCTCAGTTCCTTTCCCCCATACATACATACATTCCCTGTCTACCATGATCCTTTCTTTTCCCAGTTATTATGCCACCTGTTTTTCCTTCTTTTCTTTCCCTCTGCGTTTTATTCTTCCCATTCCTCACTGTTCTCTCTTTTCTCTCTCTACCTGCGTCTCTCCTTTTCTTTGATATTATAATGGTTGGTGGCGAACGAGTAAAAAGAGGATGGGGATATTTACAAAAAGGATACACAAAAAATAATAAAGTTAGGATAGGAAGACAGGGTTGAAGGAAGAATTGAAAGTTAGAGAGAATGTGAAAAATTATGAAGGAAGGAAGAGATGTCATAATTTCTTGTAATCATTCAGTAGCCTAGTGTGTAATTTATTTCACTGACGATTAATTTTATCATCTTACGTCAACCAGAAATAAAAACTAAGGTAGGCCTATAATTTTCAACAATAACTAGAAGGGATGACAATGACTACCAACCATGACACATATTCTCCCTCTCTGTCACATTCACTCTACCTGTCTCTGTGTGTCTGCTATAGTCCTTCTCACTTTGTCTCTACCCTTTTCCTTTACTCTGTTTCTCCTTTACTATATCTCCCTCACTTTGTCTCTACCCTTCTCCTTTACTGTCTCTGCGTGTCTCCTTCACTCTCTCTCTACCCATCTCATTCATTCTGTCTCTCCTCCTCACTCTGTCTCTGTTCATCTCCCTCACTCTGTCTCTGCCTCTCTCGCTCACTCTATCTCTGCTCATCTCGCTCACTCTATCCCTGTTCATCTCCCTCACTGTCTCTGCCCATCTCCCTCTCTGTCTTTGTCACTCTCGCTCTCTCTCTTTCTAGGAAAACATGGGGTCACTCGTGGTGTAGCCAATGACAGAGGGCACGGGCGGGTGGTGAAGAGGGAATGAGTGGGTAGGTGTGGGTAAATGTGAGGGTGGTGGGTGAGTAAAGTGATGGCTGGGTGAAGGATGAGTGTATTACGTCTGTCTTTTCCGACTGACTGACTGACTGACTGAATGACTGCCTTCCCAAATGACCACAGAAGATAATTATTAGGCCTCGAAAAACATTGCCCGGTCAGTCACTCAACAAATTAGTTATGTACAATAATTATAATATACAGAAATTTAAACTCATGTATACATAGTAATAATAAAGGAAAAAAAATCCCTAGGTTGAGGTATAAATAAAAAGTGCAGCATCATATAATATTATAGGCTCGGTCCTCCAGGGGTTAATATTATAGTAGGCCGTGTTGGCGCCAAAACCGGAAACAAGTGAGGGTCGGGACGGTGATAAATAACGCGCGAAAACGACACTCCATCCACTACCCTGTTAAACCACTCAGGGCCCGGTGCTGGAAAATGATGGTTCTTAGTTTCAGCTGTCAAATAAAAGGCCGGAGTCACCGAGAAGAGCGGTTACAAATTGGCGGTCGAGGGGATTGAAATTATTGCCATTATCACCGACCTTTCCCGCCCATTTCATTAAGCGCGCAGCCGCTATAGAGAGGGCAGCTGAGACTATGATTTAAAACAAATTAGCGATCACAGGGTTAATGTAAAACAGACGAGAGAGAGAGAGAGAGAGAGAGAGAGAGAGAGAGGAAATATCGAATGCTTGGTCAATATTTACGAGGGTAGAATTCATATCATTAACTGAATTGCCACTTCATTTAATACCTTACGCATTTAACACGGACGAGCAATCAACATAGAGAGAGATATTAAAAGAAAGATAAAGACGTCACGCCAAACTTTATTGCCCGCGACATCTGGCATTCATGTCCATAATTCTCCTCCTAGCTCTTCCCTCCCCTCCTCTCTTCTTCCCTCCCCTGCTCTCTTCTTCCCTCCCCTCCTCTCTTTTTCCCTCCCTTCCTCTCTTCTTCCCTCCCCTCCTCTCTTTTTCCTCCCCTCCTCTCTTCTTCCCTCCCCTCCTCTCTTCTTCCCTCTGTGTCTCCCTTCCTCTCCTCAATTTTCTGCATTCCTATCCTTCTTCTCCTCCTCCTCCTCCTCCTCGTCCCTCTCTTCCCTCTTCTCTTCCTAGTCTCCCTCCCTTCTTACTCTTCAGTTTCTGTTTCCCTCCTCCTCCTCCTCCTCCTCCCCTCTTCCATTCCAACCTCTCCTTGGTACTTACATCCCCTCCTTCTCACCCCCCTACCTCCCTAATTTCCATCCTTCCCCATGCATCCTCTCAATTATCTCTCCTTCTCTTTCTCCTCCTATCCTCCATCCACCAAGACATTTATTATTCTCTCCTTTCTTACATCCATCCTTCCAGCCTAACTAACCACTTCTTCACCTCTCCATGCATCTCTTCTTTCCACTTCTGTCTCCCTCGTACTCGTCCTCCTTCTATAGTTTACCCCTCCTGCATGTATCTCTCCTCTCACTCTCTCTCTCTCCCTCATTCCCTCTTTTCTCCTCTTCTCTCCCTCCTTCCCTCTTTCTCCTCTCTACCGCCTTCCCTTCCTCCTAACCTCTCTCCCTCCTTCCCTCTTTCACCTCTTCTCTATCGCCTTCCCTTCCTCCTATATCCTCTCTTCTGCCCTCCCGCCCTCCCTCCTAACCTTTTTTCTCGCTTCTTCCCTCTTTCTCCTCTTCTCTA
>JAWQEG010003703.1:0-25000 GCA_033782935.1 Petrolisthes cinctipes | reverse complement strand
GGGTTCGGGGGGTGCGGGAATTGGGGGACAGGCTTGGGGGGGGTAGAAAGCCTGTCCCCTATTCCCACACACCCCTAACCCCCCCCCCAAAGCCTGTCCCCTTACTCCCGCACCCCCCAAAACTCCCCCAAGCCTGTCCCCTACTCCCGCACCCCCCTAAACCACCACCCCCCCAAGCCTGTCCCCCTATTCCAAGCACCCCGTTAAGGTGGTAATTCATTTTTATTACATTGGAGTGCCTTGATTCCTCCAAAGTATGCCAGGAAACAACAGGACCAGATGAAGAAAAATAAATGGTGTTGTTCTGTTGTTGTTGCTTGAATAGTTTGGAGGATTCAGTTACTCCAGATTTATCAAAGTATGCCAGGAAACAGAACCAAATTAACAAAAATAAATGGTGTTGTTCTGTTGTTGCTTGGAAGAGTTTGGAGGATTCAGTTGCTCCAGATTTAATTACCAACACAAAAACTAACTTTCCCCTTAATTAATTGCTATATATGCCGTTCTCTCGTTCCCCCCAGCAGGCAGATGAGTGGGAGAGACAACCGTGGGAACGCCCTCACCACTCAGTACAGGAACGGCTCCTTCTACTCCACTCCTTGTCACACTCCTCACCAGACCATGTGAACGGCAAACCCAGTGTGAGAACGTGAAGAACCACACATAAAAAAAGAGTACCAGCGAGGAGAACGTAAATGTTTTGTACCCGACTGAACGTGAGCGGAATTAATAGTACCAAAAAATATATATATATGAACGATGGAACAAGCAACAATTTATTTCAAGTGAACGTAACTACAGTATTGTAAATGAAAAAACTTTGAACTACTGAACGTGAGAACAATAAAATGTGTGAACGGAGCAGCGAGGTGAACGTTTACTGAAGTATTGTATTGTGTAGGGGAACTTTGAACGACTGAACGTGAGAACAATAAAAAATAAAGAACGTGAATAAAGTGAGTGAAGGATCGTAAATGTAGACAGAAACTTTGAACGACTGAACGTGAGAACAATAAAGAGGGAACGTGAAAACAGTGAGTGAAGGATTGTAAATGTAGACAGAAACTTTGAACGACTGAACGTGAGAACAATAAAGAGGGAACGTGAAAACAGTGAGTGAAGGATCGTAAATGTAGGAAAACTTTGAACGACTGAACGTGAGAACAATAAAAAATAGGGAACGTGAATAATGGGAGTGAAGGATTGTAAATGTAGGAAAACTTTGAACGACTGAACGTGAAAACAATAAAAAATAGGGAACGTGAATAAAGTGACTGAAGGATCGTAAATGTAGACAGAAACTTTGAACGACTGAACGTGAGAACAATAAAAAATAGGGAACGTGAATACTGGGAGTTCGTGATTGATGGAACGAGACTGAGAGAACGTAAAAGAAGTCAGGCACGTAATTATTATTGGAAGAAAAAACAACTATTGTATTGTGTCTATTGTTGTCCTCTTTCTTCTCTTTCTTCTTTTACTCCTCCTACTTCTTTTTTTTCCTCTTTCTTCTCTTCCTCCTCCTACTTCATTCCTCTTCTTTCACTTCCTTCTACTTCTTCTTTTCCTCTTTCTTCTCTTCCTCCTCTTTTTCCTCTTCTTCTTCTATCTCCTCCTACTTCTTCTTTTCCTCCTCCTTTTCCTCTTCTTTTCCTCCTCCCACTTCTTCTTTTCCTCTTTCTTCTCTTCCTCCACCTTTTCCTCCTCTTCTTTTTCCTCCTCCTACTTCTTCTTTTCCTCATTCTTCTCTTCCTCCTCCTTTTTCTCTTCTTTTTCTTCTCCTATTCCATTCCCTCTATTTTCATTTTCTCCTTTTCCTCTTCTTCGTCTTCCTCTTCCTTCTTCCTCCTTTTCCTCTTCTTCCTGCTCTTCCTCCTCCTCTTCTCCTCCTTTTCCTCTTCCTTTTAACCCTCCTTCTCTCCTCCTCCTACTCCTCTTCCTCTTCCTCCTCCTTCAGTTAAAGAATTTTGTCACGTTGAGAGAGAGAGAGAGAGAGAGAGAGAGAGAGAGAGAGAGAGAGAGAGAGAGAGAGAGAGAGTGTGTGTGTGTGTGTGTGTGTGTAAAACGAAATTAAAAACTAGTCATGGTGAAAGGACAACTGTTGGAGAGACGAACACACACACACACACAGACAGACAGGAAAAAAAAAACACAGAACAGAGAGACAGACAGACAGACCTTCCTTCGCCTCCCACCCAAAGTGAAGTGAAGTGAAGTGTGGAAGTGTATATAGTATTATCTGTGTGTGTGTGTGTGTGTGTGTGTTTGCCTCACACACTGTATATAATATTATCTGTGTGTGTGTGTGTGTGTGTGTGTGTGTGTGTGTGTGCTCCTTTGCCTCCCATACTGTATATAATATTATCTGTGTGTGTGTGTGTGTACATACTGATCGTAAACATAACATCAGATAGTTATAATGATTGTGTTGTCGATGAAAAAAAAATAATAATAATAATATAAAAGAAGGGGGGCCACTGCTTCCTCCAAACATATGCTACTCACACAACAACAACAAATCCCCCTACGAGTACACAGTGTAAATCCGTTTCCCTCTAAGAACCTGTTGAAAATGCACTGATTCCCTCAACGCACTAAATGTTGTTATAATTGTGTAAAGTTGCATTAAATTGAAATACTTTGCACTGGTGTCGTGTGTGTGTGTGTGTGTGTGTGTGTGTGTATAAAAGTCTCAAATGGTTATATATAGATCGCTTAGAGGTCAGTCTGACTCCAAAGACGATGGATAATTGTGAAATTTGATCTTGAATATATATATATATATATAACTGACAAGAAAGCAAGGTAATGGTGAAAACAGAAGATTAATATTATGATAAGTTGTATGAAATAATAATAATAATAACAATAATAATAATTGTATGAGACAATATTCTGTATATCCTATAAGTGGTCGGAACAACAGTACATACAGTGTTCTAACTGATAAAGAATATATACTTATTAAAAAGATGAAAATAGTGAAAATAATTATGTGAAACTTGAACCCATTTGCAAATACCGATAATAATAATATAAATAAAACGAAAGAGAATAGTTACTAAGATGACTAACCCTCGGTGTGGTGCCGTTGGAGAGAAAGTTTAAAAAAATAAGAGAAAAAAAATATTAGTGTCGTGCCGTTGGAAAGAAAATAACTGACAAAAATCATCACAAGATATATATACATGTGACGTCATCCTAAGCCCTCACCTGATTGGCCACGTGGGTAGAGACTCTGGTTGGTTCCCGCTAAGCCAATTACAAGGACAGGTTGGTTGGTGATTTGATGATCCAGCCTAGTTTGCCCACTAATGAGACAAACAGACAAAGATATTAGGCTTAGGTTTACACGTGCACTTCAACCCAACCAAACAACCAACCCTAAGAAGCAAGTCAATTTATTAGTCAGTAAGCATGTCAGCTGTTTGTTAGCCTTCCTTCACTTGTCCTGGAAAAAACGAAGGCAGAATTATGGTGAAATATTATGCTATGGTTTGCTGTTGATATAAATAATGTCAGCAGCAAATATAATTATAGCCTAACCTAGCCAGCCTTCACGTGTAGAGGGATCCGTGTCCTGAAAGAAATTAAGCAGAGTGGTGGTAAAAGGTTAGGTTATGTTGTTGATAAAAAGTAATGTCAGGTTATGTTGTTGATAAAAAATAATGTCAGGTTATGTTTTATGATAAAGTATAACCATTTCTTCGAGGTATTATTATTCTGGCAGGTCTTTTTCTTTATGTATTAATGATTTATGGGGCAATCTGTGTTTTTCTTAAACCTCACCACCAAATTTGCGTTTGATCGAAATTATGGAATCAGAGTGACAAAATACGTTATGCTGTTATGGTATAAATAATGTTATATTGTATAAAATTAAGTAGCCGTTTCGTCAAAGTATATTCCATAAGCCTCTCCCCTTTCCTCAGTTAGGCTACGAGACAAATCCTGATTGCTTATTACAATGTGTGTAGCCAGAATTGTGCTTCATCGAGATAATTGGATTTTGTCATAATGTTCGGAAGCCTCAAAGGATGTTTACGCATTTTTACATCACGTCTGTATTACCCTGCCAGTCTGCCTTCTTGTCTTTTCATTGTTAGGATGATAGAAAATAATCTATCTATCTCTCTCTCTCGCTCTCTCTCTCTCTCTCTTGTGGTTAGATTGGAGGGACTTGATTCCCCCACACTGTGCCACAAAACGAATCCTCTATTAGTAATACATATATCATCTGTTTCCTGGCATAGTTTGGAGGAATCTACAGCCCTCCATCACTTCACCAATATATAAGAGAATATTCTCCATTTGAAATCTGATCATTATCATCTGGAAGGAAATAAATACGGTACATTTTCGATAAACCAATAAAACTTCCTATATATATATTTGCTAGATTTTGGTTTGGTGCTCTATAAACATGAATATGGAATGTAATTATATTTAGTATAGTATTGAAGTCACAAAGAAGAATAAGGAAATAAGTATACTGTACATTATCGATACATCAACAAAACTCACTATATTTACACTATATTTGCTAACTTTTTGGTGCTCTATAAACTTGAATATGGAGTGTAATAATAATGTGTAGTATTGAAGTCACAAAGGTAATTAATAGTTTGTTGTGGGTGAACTGGAAAGCAACTCATTATTCCAAACTAGAATATATAAAAATATTATTATGGTACCTTGGCTTACGAAAAGGGAATTTGTTATTGTAATATTGTTTAAAGAGTTAGGATATATATATATATATAAATATATTGACTCCAATTTGCCCACATCAAGTTATAGATTCTTTTGTTGGTGAATTGGAAAGTCTGTGATTCATCCAAACTATGCCTCAAAACAGATCTCTTATTAGTACCATTGAGAGTGTCTGTTTTCTGGCATAGTTAGGAGGAATCAGTAGCCTTCCAATTCACCAACAAGAAAATCTGCTATAAATATTTGCATTATATTCTTGTATAAATTCTCTTGGCTGTGTAATTCCATTTTCCATATATACATAACATATATATATATATAATTATATATATAATATTATAATAATTGTTACCTTATACATTCCTGTTGTTCTCTTCATTCCCCTGTATGAATGAATTTGTGTGTATGTTTGTGTATGTTTACCTGTGTGCGTTTGTGTGTAACTGAGGTAAAATATACACAGCTAATATTGATCGTTAATCTGGAGCATGTGGTTCCTCCAAACTATTTCAAGCAACAGTTCAGCATTATATTTGTTCATCTGATTCTGTTTCCTGGAATACTTTGAAGGAATCAAGGCACTCCAATGTAACAAACGTATATTATCCTGTTAATTAAAGAAGTCACATATCACCCAATCACATGTAAGGTTAATTGTAAATACAGTATTAGCTGTGTTTATTTTACCTTGTGTTGCATAAAAACAGACTTTGCAGGATGAATAAAGTGTAAATCATGCATTTAATTCTAATATTTCGCTCTGGAGGACTCACGTGACTGTATTTTATGAACTAAACTGAATATTTTTCAAGTGTGTATCAGTAAAAACATAATAACATAATCTATTAGTATGTCTTTTAATTATAATAGGTCCACACGGTAACCAAGATCAGGTTAAGTTAGGTCAGATCAGGTCATGTTTGTTAGTCTGGCAACAGGAATTCATGACCTCCCTCTAATAATATTAAATTATTGACCCAGAATGCCATTATAAGCCTGCAGAAAACAAATCAACATATAATAGCATTTGGAGCTCTCGTAAATAAATAAAACAAAATAAAATAAAACTATTCATTTACATTCTCGCGTCACGAATTAAAAAGTTATGCATTATATAATTTAACACAATTGCCAGAACATACGTACTCAGAATTACTATAAACATACTAATAGCCTATAATGGCTTATTTTTTATTGATTGTGTATATATATATTTATTTTTATATGGAAATCCCAAAAATTCACCTGCTGGACTGTAACCAACCCACATCCAGAAGCTTATTTACTTTATTATTGGGTTTATTTACTTTATTATGGCATATTAAGTATTTACCTGGCTCACATATTCACAGTCTTCTCTAAAATGTATTTATGATCAAGATATATTTACAGAAATGTCATATCTTACCAATAATAAGACGAAATGTGTTACTATAAACAAACAAACCGGCAATATGGCTGTCATAACACAATCTCAGTGGTCATTATTATAATTTTCAGCTATTGATTATCCTAAAATATCAAAACGTATTTTATAGTATATTTTATAGTAGTTTATTTGAGGATAATGGTTTTTTATATTCTTATAGACTTATGATTATAAATATTTATATATATGACGCTTCAGACATTGTTTCAAGTGCTTGGAATTATTCCCAAGATTTTGGGATTTTTAGAGACTCCTTGGGATCTGGGAAATTTGTCGAAAATTGGGCATTTCTCGAGATTATTTTTATCATCTATTAAACAAGCTTTTCAGTGTTATTATTAGCTCCTTAAGAGTCATGTAGGTGTAATTAATTGGGATCCTATATGAACTTAATTATAATGCGAAAGAAATAAGAAAATGTCATAAATTACACACTAATTAATGCCTCGTTTCGTTATATTAATTTGGGGGACAAGATATGTCAATTTTTTCGGAAATTTAATTAAGTCTATCTTATTCCCATTCTCCTTCACATTAGTAGAGGGAGAATGGGAAGGTTTTAGACGAGAGAATGGGAAGGGTTGGGAAAAAGAATGGGAAGGGTGGAATAAGAATGGGAAGGGTGAAAGGAAAATGGGAAGGGTTGGGAAAAAGAATGGGAAGGGTGAAAGAAGAATGGGAAGGTTTTAGACGAGAGAATGGGAAGGGTGAAAGGAAAATAGGAAGGTTGGAAGGAAAATGGGAAGGGTAGAAGGAAAATGGGAAGGTTGGAAGGAAAATGGGAAGAGTTGAAGATTAAAGGGAGGGAATGAGAAATTATACATCAGACTCGAATATTTACTTATAAACACGAAAAACATAGAATAATTACTATTTTCTTAGCATATAGTGTCATAAATGCTAACAAAAAATTATCATAAATAACAAAATCTATGAAATTGAGCATAATTATTAAAGACTTAACAAATAAACATAATACGTAATCAATAACCTACATAGGATAACAGATACCGTTTTGTAAATTTAGATATATATTAAAGAAAATACCAGTCATTATGTTCCTGAGAAATTGGAATATACATAATTATGTCCATTTCATTATTATGCGAACGAACATAAGGTGATATATTGGGGTGTAAAAAAAACTATATAATAAGGGTGGGAATTTCATCATCTTCAACAGAGGAAATTACACCACAACAATGTTATTATTGGTTATTTACTGTCCAATAGTAAAGTAATGAATAACAAATTATAGATAAATAACGAGTGACATTATCAATAACAATTTTTAAAGTCGCCTAATTTGTTTCCTTAACTCTACATAAAGAATTCACAAAAAGGTTTCAGGTACTCAGTAGTTTTATTTTATCTGTTTCTTATATCAATACACCTTCATTTATGGCACAGCTTTTTATTTTACCTTCTACATTCTCATTGACAGCACAGAAACGTTGACCTAGTTTGCTGAAGGTTGCCCAAGTTAGGTCTCAGAAATAAAGCTGTCCAAGTCCATGATAGATTAATTAAGGACCCTGTGATCGTGTATATCAGAATTGGGGGCTTCTGATTCCTCCAGACTACACCACGAAACAGACTCCTTCCATATAGGTGGTGTTTTGTGGCAGTAATTGAAGAACTCGTTTACCTCCAATTTTCTTAATATATCACAGCTAAGGTCCCATAAAAAGCTATGCAATGCTAAGGGCCATATTCAAGAACACTTGTGGTGCATACGATGGCATGGTACCTGTACGATGGTTCCATGGATAAACAACAGAGCCATCATACAGTACCACTCGTATACACCACGGATGTTCTTGAATACGGCCCTAAATTTAAGATTGCTGTACAGTGTAGGCTAATCTATGAGAATGCAAAGGGGTAACAAAATATAATAATCTTTAACCTAATCTAACTCCACCCTTGCCCACTTGCCCCTCTCCTCTCGGATGATATTTCTTGTATATTATTAATGAGGGCAAGGAGGGAGTGGACCATCTGTGATTCTTGTTTATGGTTCTCTTGGTACCGAGTTCTAAGCTTTTCCCTCTCCTCGGAACACTTTGTCTGGTACTGCTTTATCAAACTGTCCACCGAAGTAGTTAGTGTTTTTAACCTCCTTTGTAATACCACACCATTATAACTTTGTACCTTTTTGTGTAGTTGCCGGTGCCTCATTGTTGCCGGCACTACTCGGTATTTTCTCACAGGATGACATTGGCCAAGAGGTAATAATTTACTTGTACCGTTCCTGAAAGTCCGCCGTTTTATTCTGACTGTATTAAAATACTTTGGTTTTACAAATAATGGAATGGGAATATTTTCTGGTTTACTATTAGTGTCAACATGAGATCTGATTCTTAAAACATTCCTTTGGCATAATTTTTTCGCTTTTCTGTACTGTAATAATGATCCCATTCTAAGTAAGTTCAGATAGTTTCGTGTACAATTTCTAACCTTTAGTGAATGTTGATGGACACTATGTCTTTGATTTATTGTACTTTCTTTGACTGCACTCGGTGATTTATTCCCGTCATCTAAATTCACAGATACCGGTACTGAATTGTTAACTACTAAACCAGCAGATTTATCCTCAACTTCCTTGGTCTTGGTGGAAAATGGGACTCTGATGAATCTAGTGTTTGCAGGAACTGGATGACTGCCTGGGAAATGGAGTGTGATAACCTGAGTACTTGTTCCCTCCCTCACAACACACGTCAGCACCTTGCGGTCCCCTTCCTCAGTCATGCTCACCACCTCAACCCGAACCTTCTCCACCTCTGGGCCCTGGAGGATATTATTTCCTGGGTCTCTCTTGGGAATATATGTGTTCAAACTATTCTTTTCTGGGTCTTTGTAAATAGATTTTTCATTTTTATTATTAATTTCAGGGTCTTTTTTTGAGTGTTCTATGTACAAGCCATTTCTTTCTTGGTTTCTTTTAGAGGATTCCTTCCAGAAGATATTTCTTTTTGTCTTGTTTTGGGAGGGTTTTACACTTGAACTCTTTACCTTTAATGGGTTATATTTGGTGGAATTTTTGTGTGTTGTTAATGCATCATCTCTATTTTTCAAAACTTCACTACTTTCCTCACATATATTTACTTCACCAAGTCTTACACTACTGTCACTTATGTCTGTGGTGAGGTTTGGATTTGGGTATTTTCTCTTGTCACTCACACCTTTACTATCAAAACTCCCTTTATTACTTGTAGACTTTTGCTGTTTATCTGAGCACTTTTTCCAGTTAGTCACAATTATACCATTTGTACTTTCACTGTGATCATGTAGTATCTGTATATAGTGGATAACACTAATCTGGTTAAAGTACTGGCGATAACCCCCAAGCCTACAGTAGGTCACCATGTAGTGCCATTGATCTCGGCACTCCTCAGGACTCCTCTTATAACTATGAGTCTGTAGTGCTTCCTGGACCACCTCTGGTAGTAATGCTTCATTCCCACGATGGTTTATGAGCCATTGAACACCTGTCTTCACCAGTATGTCCAGTTCTTCTGCATCCCAATCGATTGCCTTGAAAATTCAAAACTTAGTGAAACATTGAGGAAAGTAGGACATTGCAAGATAAACTTTAACCCTTAGAGGATAATGGTTTTCCCATGGTATCATAAAAATGTTAGATATAAGCAATGATAAATTAAAAGCAATTCATGCTTTAGTTTGTTTCACTTAACATAAAGTGAGCTACTGTATTTAACATTAGACAGGTGGAGATGAATGCCTTTACCTTCTCCCAGTCTGATGGTGAAAGTGCAGTGAAGCCATATGCCACTAGAGGGTTGGGATGGTCCTGCCACAGTCCATCCAAGTCTGTCCCAAATGGTCCCATAATACCCTGCTGCTGTAGTCCTCGCTGCTCATGATGTAGTTGTACCATCAGATGCCACACCCTGGACAGTAACTCATACAGATCATTGTCATTAACAACATATATCAGGTATTCCATTTTGTGACAGGTAGAGGACACCACATGCAAGAAATTTAACAAAAATATAATAACAAAGTAAAATTAACAAATATAATGTCCAGTGAAATAGGCTACATCCACTTTCTATCCAACTTTCAAGCCCACAATATTCTCATCCCTACATCCATAATACAGTTGCATAATTACACTTGATGAAGAAATTCTTTCATTAATTGTCAAGAGAGTACAGTATACAGTTAACAGCAAAACTTTACTTCAACCCTGGTATAAAAATATTAGCTAGGAATACTGCACTATCACCTAAAAAGTGAATAAATGTATACTCCCTTCTAGATATAAATACTGTACTGTATGTTAGAGAAGAGAGTGAGTCTGACCTGTGAGGTGTGAGTGGGGGTGGGGGCTGAGGTTGGAGTGAAGCTGTAGTGAGCACAGCCAGGGTGGTGAGCAAGGGGAGACGAGGAGCAGGGTGGGAGGCCAATCTCTTCACCTCTTTCAGTCTCACAAGCACCAACTCACCTGCCTCTTCCTCACACACATCCAGATCATCAGAGTCTGTTACCAGTCTGTTTGTTTTTCCTGTCATAGATCGATAGTATATAAATATCATTTTTAATATGTGACAAAAATGCATGGGCTATCCTCTCATATCTTGCTTTTCTATACTGGTTAAATTAAGGTACTGTACTGTACTGTAATGCAAATCAAGACAAATTACAATGACGTATTTATGCAGTTTAAGTTACAACTGTACAGTATCTTCCATCTACACTTCAGGATCAACCTCTATCTCATAAATTCTGTCTCACCTTGCTTCCTCTCAGGGATAGTGCTTGTATAACCAAAAAGTGAGTGAATCTTAAAGTAACAGTGTGGGTGCTTTCTCTCTCTCACATTGCTACACTGTTTGTTGTAGTTGACTGCTTGTTGGTAACTGCTGAACAGACACTTAAACTTGGTGTAACAACTGTCAGCATCTCTCATGTAACCTCCTGCCTTCATGAAGAGTGACACCTGTGAGAAAATATTGTGCATCTTAAGGGGGTGTGGGAGTAGGGGACAGGCTTAGGGGGGGGGGGTTTAGGGGGGTGCGGGTATTTTTTTTTTTTTTGGGGGGGGTGCAGGAGTAGGGGGACAGGCTTGGGGGGGGGGGGGTTAAGGGGGTGTGGGAATAGGGGACAGGCTTTCTACCCACCCCAAGCCTGTCCCCCTATTCCCTCCCAAGCCTGTCCCCTACTCCCGCACCCCCTTAAAATCATTTCATTTACTAGTATAATATTATACAGTACAAGACAGCAACCGTACACTTCAAGTTAACTTGCCTATTTTCAGTCCTCTCTTTTCAACCCCTGCCTCCATCTACTAAGTATATATGAGAGGTAAATACCCACCATTTCCCAATCAGTATTGGGCCAAAGTTCCCTGGTGGTGAACAGAAGCTCCAGTGTCTCATCCTGACTCCATCCACCGGCATTTGACCCATTCCATATGTCTGTAACAACAAACAAAATATAAAACACTATTCATTAACAAACATGACTCAATGTGCATTAACAATCATGGCTCAATCCAGGTTACAAAAACAAATGAAAAATCAAATTCTCTGAACTAACCACGTAAATCCCACTCAGCATTTGTAGACTCAACAGGGAAGAGGATAGAGCCCAGTAGATGACACACACTCACATCACTCAGTAATGCCCTGGATCTGTTCATTGCAGTGGTACCAGTGTCTGGGTAGAGTTGCAGCTGGGCGAAGTCATAACACATCTGTACATCATCATCTTAATTCAGTCATTCATTTATTTTGTAACCACTAAAATACAATATACATGAATACCATAATTATGAGTTAGTGCTTTACTGACATTTTGCTGCCGCTTCTTCATAACATGTTCAGCACTTCTTAAGGGAGGAATCTCTTGTTGATAAATTGGAAGGCTACTGATTCCTCCAAACTATGCCAGGAAACAGATCCCTCACTAGTAACACTTGGGTCGTCTGTTTCCTGGCAAAGTTTGGAGGAATCATTAACCTTCCAATTTACCAACATCAGATTCCTCCCTTAATATCACTGGGTACATATTGTGGAAGAAAACTAGGGCAGGTTTGTGGGTACTGTACTTCAATATCCTGTACAGTATGTCTATCACTATCCATACTGAGAGACAAATAAAATCTTGGTACTCACAGTGTGGAAGAAGGAATGACAGGTTTGTGGAGACTTCTTAACATGTCCACCACTGAGAGTAAAGGCCACTTCCCTCCAAACAGGTTCCTCAGCTCTCAGAATCTGTTGTACCTCAGTCTGGTCATGGCACAGTTGTCTCCACTCCTTTACAACCTCCAACAATGACTGAAAGTTCTCTAATGTCCAGTTTACTCCCTGAAAGTCTGAACAAAAAGAAATAGAAATATGAAAGTGCGCCAGTGAGGAGTCGGATGCTACTGTGCATTATCTCTCAAAATATGCTCAGAAAGGTAAAGTATTAAGTTCTTAACTGTTTCATATATACCTACAATAATTTAATGATAAAAGGGATCTTTTAAAATCTGCGTTTTACAGAAAGGAAGGGAAATCAAGTAATTTGTTATTGCATTTAACAGGTAGTGATACATGATAATAACTCAAACTTACAAAATAAAAATACAGTACAGTGTGACACCAGCACTGGGATAAATCACTAAACTAATTAGTAATGGTGACAAAAATACAACAGTACTGTATACATTGCAGTGTATTACACTAAACCACACATTCCATCTCTGATCATACCTAGTGACATCCTTCCTTTCTTTTTTTCTCCTTTCCCTCCTTCCACTTTAGAGCTTTTACAAGCAGGCTGGGACCCAATTCCTGGAAGTAAAATAAGTCTATTATTTTTATACAATTACTGGTAATTACTGGCAGAAAATAAAAATGGGTAAATATGAAACTAAAACTAAATATACCAGAACGGGTAATGTACTTATCTAATTTTACGACTCACCTAAAACCTGGTCAAAAGTACCTCCTTGGGCAGGTCTGTCTGGCCCTACTTCCTAATGAAGATATGAGGTCTTACCAGCAATGATGATAAGGACATCTGTGTGAGGCTGGAGAAGGCTGGTGAGTCTTGAAATGCCGTTCTTGTTCTTGGGGTCAAAGCCAAGGTTTTTCCCAATTACAAGCTTGAAAAGTATATCAGCCACCTGGTGTAGTAAAATAATAAGCATAAGCCATTTGGTGAAGTAGAAAGAAAACATTTTTGAGCCATATAATATAGCAAAGATGACCAGCAGTTGCTGAGACATCACAACAAATGTAAGAGTTTAATATAGAGAAACATACACAATGTTTTTTTTCCAGATTAGTTTTGCTTGAAAGCCCGTACACTAAACCAGTCAGGAGATTCCTTTATCTATCTCACATTTATCAACATCACTCACTATATAATAAGAGTTCCCGTGACCAGAAGAAGCTTTATTATACATACAGTATTACAGTATAACTTACAATCTTTATGGGTGGTGGAGGGTGAAGTTGGATATTATGGATGAGATGTATTTTCAACTCGGTTATCATGGTCTGCAAAGCTTCCCGTCTTGCCTCCAGACTTCCATTCTCTACCATCCTAATGTGATTCACTGCCCCACACAACACCTGCTCACACGTCACTGGTGTTTCTGTATGGTAAAATGCACAAAGTAACAAGTCAAAAACAAAAAATATATACAAAAAACTAGTTACTTCATTCTTAAAATAACAAGCAAACAAACAGAGTTTTAGAAATATCCCTCAAAACCCAATGGCCAGTAAAAGTCAGCTTCATGTCAAGTTCTGTAAGTCGCCATCCTCTCAGTTAGAGAATAGTGAAATGGTTAACTGTTATAAACCTTGTATACATTTCTTCCCACATCTCAGGGGCCATTCAGTATCATTATTATTTTATTCTTGCTTTGTTGTGACTGAAAGAAATAAACAAATGCTTACCCTTAAAAGACACAGAGTTATATACAACAGCTTCAAATTTTTCCATCTTGGTTTTGTATAGGGAGGAGGATGAGGTTTCTTGACCCTTTCGTTTCCTGTGAGCCTTTTTCAGTACGTGATAGTAATGCTTGCATTCCTCACTCCTGTAACTGTTACAATCAAAAGTACATGTAGTAAGTCATTAAAAATCTAATGAATACCTCACTACAACATACTGTTCAGGTTACTCTTGTATGTTACTTTCTTACACAAATTACAAATAAAGCAGAGTTTTTCACTGATGTTATATAGTACTTATAAGACATCATTCATAGTTAAATCACCTTCACTTCTTAACATAAAAGGAGCACTGAACTCACCAGTAGCCATGACGCTCCATGTCCACACTGACCGTAAGAAATAGAGAAGGTGAATTAATTGAGAAATTCTCCTGGCAGTAATGTGTCATCAGTGAGAGTAAAAATGTGGTGGCTGCTGTACTCCAATACTGAACCTTGACAATGCCCACCAGTGGGTGTGGTTCAGGGGTATAGCCAAGAGTTTCCTCAGTTGACTCCACCAACTTCATTTCCGTCACAAATGGGAAAGGATTAGGGCCGTGGTATCCCTCTCGTATGTGGCTCAAGTGTTCACCAATCTGAAGCACAAGAAGAATACAGAGATCTATTTATCTGTGCATTCAATATATATATATATAGTATAAACATAAATTTAAGATCAGCAAATACTCATTATACACATTATCTATAAACAGGTCTTCACACAATAGAAAAGTGTTAAAGGCAAAAATATCCTACAATATACAATGTGATTTTATAAGGACTGTACTATACTAGAAACAGAACTTTTAGATACAAAGTCACATAATTATAAAAACACACACACAAGTTGCAACCCATGATCTCAGGTGTCTCTGAATACAGTCACTAGGGTCTTGTCCAGGTTCAGACAACTAACTATGACTATTACACAGTACCTGAAATGGCTCCTTGTAGAAGTTATATATAGAGGTGAGGTCCTTGGCTAACTGAACCCAGAGTTCTTCCTGAGGTGGTTGGTCAGCAAAGCTCAGGTGATGGTGTAGGACCCCAGGGTACACAGTCAGTAGGGCTCGACACTCCTCGTTACTCCACTCAAGCATACCCATCACTAGAAAGAATACTGTACTGTATATATGTCTACACAATCAGTACATTCCAACACTCATCACTTCACTCAAGCATAGAAGTATGAATGATAAAGATGTAAAATGAAGGAGAAGGTTAAGAATACAAGGCCAGAGAGGGCACTGTCAGGCACTGTTTGAGAATTTAGGAAATACAGTGAAAATCCCAGGAAGACACTTACAAAGTCGTGTCCTCAGCTGTTCCGTGTCGTCCACATTGAGGAGGGACTTGTCATGTGGCCAGCAGTTATATACACTGTAAATCTGATACACACAAGAGAAAAAGAAAATTTCAGTACAGTACATATTTTCTGTCATCATTTGTTCTCAACTAGTACAAGGCAAGCCAACACTGCTATGATTATTTTTATACAAATTTATGCACTGCCACAGTAGCCTACCTCTGCCAGCAAGTTATAGTGACGAGCCAAACTAAAGTTACAAAAATCAGTACAATAAATAAATTTTTCACTTTTAGCTTGTATGAATATCACTTCCTCTCTCCTGCCTTGGCTCTAAATTATGATCAGCAAGCATATATACCTCTGCCAGCAAGTGGTGGTGCCGGCACTCCCTGTACAGCGCCCCCTGCTGGATGTTATGGATGAGCGTGTCTTTGTATCGCCGCACCAGATCATAAAACCGACCCCGAGCCTTGTCTACCGTTGTCTTGTACCCTCCCTCCTCAGACAGCATCTGTAAGTACAACACAAATAAAATGGAATGAAGGGAAATGTTTCATAGAGGAAATATTAAAAGAAATAATTATACAGCAAGAGAGAAAGAGAGAGTGAAGCATGACAATTCTCTCCTATTTTTCTGCATTCATAGCCAAAGTAAACAACATGGGTTTGGGTACCTGGGAGATGTAATAACAAAATTTTAATTGAGGAAAAGATTCTGTCAACAAATTGGGGACTACAATACACTGATTATTCTAAATTTTGCAACAAAATATTTTCTCTAATACATCTCACCTTTACAAGCTGTTCCCACACTTCTCTTTTGTTTTCAGCCTTCATGAAGGCATCAATTTTTTTCCTGTACCCTTGTAACAGAATTTTCTCAAGATGTGTTGTCCATTTCTCTAAAAAGGAAAACATAAACATTCAATTTTCAATAGAGGAGGGGGAAATAAATTATATAACGTCTGAGAATATCCCAAGGTTAGGTGAGTACACACAGCTAGGGTCAGAAGGTTGCCCTGATCCAGATAAACACCAAGTTAAGTACAGAAGGAAGAAGGACTGTCCATGTACAGAGTAGTTTAAGTGGGACTTTTGTGGTTTGGTAAGCTAACATTTCAGTACACCAATATATCATATGTTGTATACTTGGTTTAATATATCATATGTTGTATACTTGGTTTAATATATCAAAATATGTTGTATACTTTCTATTTATCTGTAGCAGCAAGGTCAAGATTGAAAAAGTAGTAAATCTATAATAGACCCAATTATCGATTTAAATTATACAACAACAGTTCATCCAAAAAAAACTAACGTGCAGGTACTTCGACAGATTTCTCGATATCGATGTCTTGTCTCTGCAGTCCATTCTCCTCTTGACTCTCCTCAGTTATTTTCTTGTCAGTTTTTGTAGCGACATTATTCACAGGTACACGGTTAAAAATTGCCTCCATAGCCTCCTGGTAAGCCATGGTGAGGGATTGGTTCTTGTTGACAGGTCGGGTGTTGTGTTGAACCATGCGACGGTAGAGGGTGACCAAGATACTCCAACGACCTTGTACTTGGTGAGTTGTGTACCTGGAGAAGAGTGAAATATGATGTACAGTCACCATCATAACATCTTGTGTCTGATGATGAATGCTGAGGTCCATTAAGGGGGTGCGGGAGTAGGGGACAGGCTTGGGGGGGGTTTTGGGGGGTGCGGGATTAGGGGGACAGGCTTGGGGTGGGTAGAAAGCCTGTCCCCTATTCCCGCACCCCTCCAACCCCCCCCCCAAGCCTGTCCCCATACTCCCGCACCCCCCCAAGCCTGTCCCCTACTCCCGCACCCCCCTAAACCCCCCCCCCAAGCCTGTTCCCCTATTCCCGCACCCCCTTAAGGCACAAACTGCAGTACAAACATACTTTTGCAAATCCTTAATTTTAGTCTTCACTTTCAAAGAAGAGATAGGAGGTAGAAGAGTACATGCAAGTCACTTCTCATGTGATTTGTGTGAGAGGAATACAATTATTAACTTACATGCTGTATATCTATATTTTTCGAAAGCCTCAAGAGTTCTTATGGGCTGTACTGTACTGTGTGAAATGTATATAAAGTAGTGTACATCCTTTATGAGATCTTTAGCACTTTCTTTATCATTACCATTACACTTACATATATCCATCATTACCAAGAGCCTCCTGCACTTTCTTCCACGTCTTGTACTTCATCCTGGTGCCTCCATTTTGTCCCAGTCTCCTCAGTGATGTCACCTCCTCTACATATTGGATCAACAGCAAGGTCCCAGCAGAGTCCCAGATTCCTGAAGATAAACACACACATCTACGATAAGATAACTTTTTTATATTATATGTAAGTGATAAAGACACTCATTACAAACAAACTCACCAAAGAGGCTGTTGAGTTCACTGAAATACTGGCAGCTTCGTTGGTCCTTATGCAGGTCATTATGATTTAACACGCTGTGGTACCTCTTGATTACTTCACGCCAATGCATTCGAATCTGAACAGGAGGTATGTCAATGTAATACTAATTGATTGATTGATAAGAAAAGAAATACTAAAGACAGCACAGCTAGGGTCATAAGCCACTGGATACGGAATAATATATATATATATATACATATACCCAGTATAGTGAATATATATCAACATTCCTGTGTCCCAAGTTCATCATCATAAACAATTAGCTCAGTACCTGTAGAACCGTAAATTTATAGCCCATCTCATCTAGTTTTTGTCGTATCACTTCCCAGGCTTCAGTTCTCTTTTCACATGTATTTAAAATGAAGTAAGTGTCTGGGTATTGTTTGAGCAGCTCAATTAACATACAAGTAGATACGTCATCCCATGGACCTAGGGGTAAAGGCCATAATATAGCCATTTACTGGTTCACATTCATGGATAATTAATATAACAGAGACCATTCACACATTATTCACACATTCATGAATCACTAATGTTCATATCCAAACAAATTCTGGCAACATGATTTAATTTATATTTCCCATACTTAAAAAATATCACACTACTACTGTATGTGTTAGCAGCAAGTATAGCATAAATGTTAAAAGTTAAGATATTTTCGGCTTAGATTATTCCAAGGTGCGTCATCCATACCGAGCCTGTGTGTGTAAGGAGCATCAGGTCTCACACTCCTCCCACACTTGTTGTCCTTCATGAGGCGGTTCAGGTAGAGTGGATTCTCGTACAGGTACACGCTGGAGGACGGGATTTCAAAGTCCACTCTACTTCCATCACCACCACCACCACCACCACCACCACCTTCCACTTGGCTACTCCACACTTCCTCCTTCAATACATGTTCCACCACCACCTCTTTCTCCTCCTCCTCCTCCTCGTCCGCCTCCTCATTCTCTTGTTCCTCGATACTCATGAGTTCTATAGACTCTCCGGGATTATTTTGTACGTCTTGCCTCACCAACTGAACCAGATCTGTCTCATCAACGCGTGTCAAACAGTTCGACGACTGACTGGTTTGTACGAGGACTTGTGGTGTACATTCGGTGAGTTCCGCATATTGGATGAGATTATTTAGTTCAGCACTGGAGTCAGGACTAATGATGATGTGTTCTTGAGGTTCCATTTAAAATCCCAGCCAACACCAATATTATTATGAACTGTTTTGTGCCGAGGGACGTCCTTACCGGCCATCCATACAACAGTTATCTGAAAAAAATATATATATATATATATTTAATAAACCAACCCATTAATTTTCCATAACAGCTATATATATACCCGTACAGTAACTCACAAATGTATACACAGTACATTAATTGATTATCAAGACTAACAAATAAATTCTAGTTTGAAAATATAATTGAGAGTACTGTACTGTACTGGGTTGATACAAGTATTACATAAATGATATTGTATGATAACTAGTGTTTCGTGTCAATTTTTTACACATGTTTTTTAAGAAAATTTCTAAATAAAAACTAATCAGCTTCTGGGACCTTTTTCATTCAGAAAAACATGGGGCACATGAAAAAAAAGTATTTATTGAAAGAATTGCCGTTTTGTAGCAGTGTTGCCAGATCCGGCTAGGTCCCAGTATTTTGCCCCGGTCATTTCCTGTACTTTACCACGGTTATTTCCCGGTAGTTTCCCCAGGTTAGGTCCCGGTAGTCTGATGCGGTCAAGGTTAGGTTAGGTTAGGTAAGGTCAGGCTAATTTCAAAATTCCCCATTTGAGGAGGAAATGCCATAAAAGAAAATAGTCTTAGAATGGAATAAATAAGTGGGTAATGAAGGTAGAAAAACCGTACGCGATAACGGCAATTCTTTCAATATTTACCAAACGGGGCATCTTCGAGAAAAACACCATAGATGAAAAATGTCTTAGAATGGTCCAAAATAGTGAGTAATTATACTAAAAATATACAAAATAGTGAATGAAGTACTTCTATACATTTACCTTCTTTTTTTTATCATACAGCCATATAATTTTATAAGGGTGGTCAAGGACTATTTGCCACGACTGTACACAACAACAAATATAAATAGTATACCATCATAAATATATTAAATTAAATCATCAATAACAACGTTATTCTCAATTACAGGACTGTATTTATTAGTTATTACTAGACATTATGAAATTATATTAAAAAATGACTTTATTATAATATTGAAGAAAAAATATTGTACTATATATATTATTATTATTATTATTATTAAATTTTATGGTGTTTGTTGTGAGTAGCTCCTTTGTTTTGAGATTTGACCAGGGAATTGTAGTAGTACTAGGAGAAGGATAGGTCACTAAGGTCACTCTCTTATATAGGGTTGTTTTGGTGGTGGTATGTACAGCAGAGCCACCTAGCGTCCACGGGGAATCACTACACTATATAACATCTGGCGCACACACCACCATTATAACTCACATTACAAAGTTACATAGTATTAATTTTGATGGTAATACAATGACATTAATATTAACTGGTGTCAGATGATAATACCTTATTCTTTCTATAGGTGAACGGTATTCATGTTGTTCTCAGGTATAATACTCTCACATAATGGTGGTGGAAGTATCAATGTTGTACAGTACTTATAGCTCATTGCTTTAAAGTACAAAGAATAAAAAACTATATGTATGTCTTTTTTTGGTACTTTTACATCAAAATATTGTTGAGAAAGATAATTGTAAAGGTCATAAACAGGTAAGAATCATCGCGCATTGGAGTTACTATATATAAATGGTAGGTATGGGTTTTATAGCAATATATCAGGTCTTTGTAGAAGATATTATTGTAATTTATTATTCAATTTGACCACAATGAATATAATTGTTCATTCTATAGCCAAATAATTAAAAAGATTAATCAAGATAAAGGGACGTATATGAGAGCTGAAGTGTTGATTCCTGTTGGCAGCTAGAGGCGCCACCGTCCCAGCCACCCATAGCCATAGCAACCACACCAAAATAACACATTGAGTGGCCTATCCTTCTCTCAGTACTATATAGATTCCCTTGTTTTGACTGACCCACATTGTTGCCAGGTCTGCTTGACGAAATTTCCCCAAACTTCAACATCAGAATTTCCTAGTTTACCTTAAAAATTCCCTGCTTACTCTCGAAGATAAATAATCGTACAATAATACAGTAAGCTCTCTATATATAAGATTAATAAATTTATCACTTGTATCCTTTTAACACAGGCTCAATAAATCACTTGAGGGACCCTAGCTGTGATGTAGTAAGAAAATTGGAGGTAAATGAGTCCTTCAAATGTGGCCACGAAACACCATGTATATATAGAGAAGGAGCTTGTTTCTTGACATGGTCAGGAGGAATCAGAAGCCACCAAGTTTCATACACGATCACAGGGTCCTTATCATAAATCTATACCCGACACCTATCCACAAAAATGGTAACAGTGTCTGTCCACAATCTCTTTTTTTTTTTTTTTTTGTCTCGTATGGAAGGGGCCAAAGTTAGTATGCATGGTAATGAATAACACAAGCCTGGGAAAACATTGGGTGGTCTTAAGTGAATGTAAAATGAAGTAAGTGGTGGATTGTACAGGTATTAATTCATTCTAAGTTAGTATGCATGGTAATGAATAACACAAGCCTGGGAAAACATTGGGTGACCTTCAATGAATGAATGTAAAATGAATTAAGTGGTGGATACAGGTATTAATTCATTCTAAGTTATATGGTAATGAATAACACAAGCCTGGGAAAACATTGGGTGGTCTTCAATTAATGTAAAATGAAGTAGCCTAAGTGGTGGATACAGGTATTAATTCATTCTAAGTTAGTATGCATGGTAATGAATAACACGAGCCTGGGAAAGCATTGGGTGGCCTTCAATGAATGAATGTAAAAATGAAGTAAGTGGTGGATACAGGTATTAATTCATTCTATATCTAAGGTTTACTGTAACTAACAATCTCTGCCATAAATGATCCGGTAGAAGGGGTAAAATAGGCTTGGATTAATTAAGGGGATATATGATACAGTTTTGTTGATGGTATGTACAGTTGCCAAAAGAGGAATTGCGACAAATATTGATAGAACATTAAAATAATATATTAATGTCCATAGTTGTTTGTAGGGATTATAAGTTTGTATTACAGAAGGATATATATATTTCCTTCTGTTATACATGCTTATATTCCATACAAATAGTTGTGGATATTACTATGGTTAAAGTTTCATCAAGATTTGTCGCAATTCCTCTTTTGGTAACTGTACATCTATCCCAAGCAACAGGATACCATTATATAAAAAAAAAAAAATAATAAAAAAAAAAAATAATAATAATAATAATAATAATAATAAATAAAAAAACATACAAACATACAAACAAACAAACAAATGGTTATGAATTTTCTGGGTTCATTGCTGGCCTTACATAACAACACCCAACAGGTCGCTGACTTCTGGCACCCCCCCCTTTCTCCCCCCCCCCCAATGGTGCCACTATGTTCAATGCTATATTATACTATACTACATTATCATTACTAGTATCAATTGCCATATATAGTTATTATTATTATTATTATTATTATTTTCATCACCTTTGTTGAAGTGGGCCTATATTTATTGTCTTTCATTCAAGTTAGTATATATAGTTAAACTCAAACATTTTCCCAATTTTTTTTTATTTTATCTTATACTATAGTGTTAATTATTATGAGTAACAATGATGTAACTCTACACACACACACACACACACACAAACACACATATATATATATATATATATATATATATATATATATATATATATATATATATATATATATATATATATATATATATATATATATATATATATATATGTATGTATGTATGTATGTACTTAGTTTCTTCATTATTATTGTATTTTGCAGTGGAGTGGAGTGTAAATAGTTAATTAGTGAAATGAAGGAGGGTGGGAGGATCAGGGGGAAGACAAGGGGAGAGGGGAAAGAAGAGGCAAAGGTAGGAGGGAAGGGAGGGGTTTTGCATGGGAGAGGGGAAGGAAGAGATGAGAAGAGAAGAGAAGGAGGGGTGAGAGAAAAGAGGAGGGAAGAGAGAGAAGAGAAGGGAAGGAGGGGTGAGAGAGAAGAGGAGGGAAGGGAGGGGTGAGAGAGAAGGGAAGGGAGGGGTGAGAGAGAAGAGGAGAGAAGAGAGGGGTTCTGTATGGGAGAGGGGAAGGAAGAGAAGAGGAGGGAAGGGAGGGGTTCAGCTGGAAGAGGAGGGAGAGAGAAGAAGAGGGAAGGGAGGGGTTCTGCATGGGAGAGGGGAAGGAAGAGGAGAGGAGGGAAGAGAGGGGTTCTGCATGGGATAGGGGAAGGAAGAGGAGAGGAGGGAAGGGAGGGGTTCAGCTGAAAGAGGAGGGAGAGAGGAGTGAGAGAGAAGAGGAGGGAAGAGAGAGGTTCTGCATGGGAGAGGGGAAGGAAGAGGAGAGGAGAGAAGGGAAGAGAGGGGTGAGAGAGAAGAGGAAAGAGAGGGGTTCTTCATGGGAGAGGGGAAGAAAGAGGAGAGGAGGGAAGGGAGAGGTTCAGCTGGAAGAGGAGGGAGAGGCAAGAAGAGGGAGGTACCACAACTACAGCTGGCCTGCAGGGTGGGGGTAATGCTGGCACCACCATAGGTATATAAACCAACACTGGGCCTCACTTACACATCCCCCCCAACACCAACAACAACAACACAACTCCATCATCTCATACAGGAGTTATAAGGGGCAACAAATCTCCTGGCTGGTGGTGAATAGAGACTTTGTAACCCCCTAGCCATCAAGGAAGAAGAAGAGAAAATATATTATAACCAGTTCGTATTATCAGAAGGAAATATATATAGCTAGTTCGTATTATCAGAAGGAAAAATATATAGCTAGTTTATATTATTAGAAGGAAAGATAATTGGGCTTTTTTTTATAAGAAGGAAGGATATATAACTAAAAGAAGAGTATATTAATTTTACAGTTCATATTATTATTATTATTACAACATATATATCCAGTTTAGAAGGCAGGATACATAACTTTACATAGGATTTATACAGAATTGTGTGTATGTAGCCGGCTCTCCTTTATCTGTTTTTCTCCTGTTAGGTAAGAAGAGATAGAACACACACATAACAACAGAATCCTACCCTTCATTGTAACCCCGTAAGAAAAGAAGAAACATCACTGGCTGGTCACTGAAAAACATACCCAAGTTTGAGTCGTGTCATCAACTAGGAGAGACGAGTCCAAATATACCTTGTTATTACTCCTCTTTAACAACAACAACAACAACGACAACAACCATAATAACAACAACCATAACAACAACAACAGGAAAACACAGCCTTTGATTCTGGCTGTGTTATTTAAGGGTTCGCGATCGAGCTCCAATGAGGATTCTGAAAGATATATTATAAAGGTTATGGAAGTACTCAAGTTGGAGCAGAGTTACCCAGCCAAGGGGATGATGAGAGGAGAGGCGTGGCATTCGTATATGGACTGAGAAAGAGAGACGTTCGTTCGCATCTACACTGAGAAAATAAACAAAAACTTACAGGAAAGAGAATGAACTTAAACAAAAACTTACAGGAAAGAGAAAGAACTTAAACAAAAACTTACAGGAAAGAGAATGAACTTAAACAAAAACTTACAGGAAAGAGAATGAACTTAAACAAAAACTTACAGGAAAGAGAATGAACTTAAACAAAAACTTACAGGAAAGAGAATGAACTTAAACAAAAACTTACAGGAAAGAGAAGGAACTTAAACAAAAACTTACAGGAAAGAGAATGAACTTAATCTTTGTTGATGGTTTGAAAACGTGGCTACCAAGATTGAGAGGCTGCATGTGTGTTATTGTGATCTGCATTGGTTGGCTAGCTGGCAGAGTAAATGGCTGAATTGAATTTAAATAAGACTAAAGTGGCTGAAGTGATTCCCTGAAGTGTCTCTCTAAAGGAAAAAGACATTAATTAAGTGTGGTTGGCTAAGGTGACTGGAACACATGTCTAGCTGGCTTCGTAGTGATGGTGGCTTAGTATAAGTTACAAACGACTACGTACCTAAAGTGGCTTTGCATTAAACATAAAAGGAAATTAAATTGGATGTGTG
>JAWQEG010003702.1:45000-67500 GCA_033782935.1 Petrolisthes cinctipes | reverse complement strand
AGTTTGATTTGTAATTCCACACATTAATTTTTTACATTAATTTGTCCTTCATATTTTATTATATCATATTACCATTAGGGTTATAAACTTCCTTTGCCAAGTTTTTCCCATCTCCTCACACTTACTTATCTTACCATGAAGGGATGCCTTATAAAGAAATTGGAGGTAATGAAAATTGTTTGTTCATATATATTGGTATGATCGCATTATTTGTTCATATATATCGGCATGATTGCATTATCTGATTATTGTCAAAATACGTGATGTACTTCACGTACTGACTGCTTTTGACATTAAACTGTGGCTTTTACCTACAGGTGACTATGTACTGTTTTGGCACTGTCTTCCACATGGCCCGCACCACCTCACTCCAGCGTCTGGTCACTGCCACAGTCACCACCCCAGAGATACTGGGAGGGGCAGTCATGGAGAAGGTGGGTACAGTACTACTAGTGTTGGTAGTCATGGGAGTCGGGTAAGTTCTGTCTGCTGGGGTTTTTAAAGAGCTACATTTGTGGATTTCTATTTTTGTATATTGCCCTTTGAGCTAATCACTTCCCCTACACCATCTTTTCCGACAAACTTACCCAGACCATGCAACATTTTTCAGGTGATGATGGCTGAACGTCGCGAGAGCATGAGAAACTGCCGAGTGATGGCGGTGGTGTCATTGTCCTTCATCATCACCATCACACCCTGGACACTCCGACAGATCATCGCTGCTTGCACCAACTCCAGGGTCTGAGTCTCCTGCATGATGTTTGTTTACTTCTCCTAAGCAGTAACTTTGTTGTTGTGGATGTTGAAGAGAGACTAAGAATTTTGTGGTCCTTGAAATGTCTTGAAATGTTATAGGGCATTCAGTATTTATTCTTAGTACTGGGGACAGGGGGATTTTGTGACGGTTTGGCCCCCATAGCTTCCTTCCTTGGTAGCCCTGGGGGGTGATCCCATGACGTAGATGCCACCACTCCAGGACCTGTACTGTATATCCTTTCAATTATATTTTCCTATCATGGACAATAATAGCCTTTCTACCCAGTGGTAAATGGACATGGGTTCAGTGATGATCCAGTAATATATAGTACAGTATTATATTTCATGTTGCCACTCTTGCTATACAGTATATAAGGCTTTGTGCCCAGACAGAGGTCTAGTTCTTACCTAACTCTAGGGTCGACAATGGTCTTAATGCAATGTTTTTTTTTTTTTTTTTTTTTTTTTTTTTTTTTTTTTTTTTTTCTCTCCAATTACTGTACACTAGAAATAGGCTTCATGAATATCATTGCTTAAAGATATTGCCTATACTACAACACTTGTTACTGTTTCATTATACTGTCTTTACTTGGTAGTGAAATCAACAGCTCTGTAAGCAATATTTTTTTATGCAGTTTGTATAATGTAGGAATATATCAGTGTATTTTTAACGATTATGATACCTTAGTACTGAACCTACAGTGAAGCTTATGTCAGAACATTATATTCATAGTATTGTACTTTCAAACATCAGCATACACCCTGGTAACTGTCAGGAGTATACCAGTACAGTACTGTATATCCAATATGTACTGTGTTTTTACAATTGAAGTTACTTTTGCATTATTAAATGGTGAAATATATTATACATGACATTGTTGAGGATTACTGTATACAGTATAGTATTATATACAAGTGCTGTTTTTAGCCTTTTTCCTATTATTTTATTATACAGTATCCTGTATTCTTGAAACAACATAAGATACTATTCCTAAAAAATATTTATGCCACTCATTAATGCTTAAATAATAAAATTCTTATACATTATTAAAGTGAAAAGAACTTAACTGTGTTTTTTTTTATATTATTAACTGTTCTACTTGTCTCAGATCCCTGGAGGGTTGGAGTACGGGGTGTGGTTAGTGAGTGTAGGAGGTGGTGTCATTGTCATCTTCATCTTCTGGCTTCTCTCTGCCACCCTACGTCGTGCCACAGAAGAGGCTTTGCACAACAGGGTATGTATGTGTGCTGATACTGCATCAACACATTATGAAAGATACTTTTCAATATTATGTAATAGTATGCTTCATATTTACTTTCACTAAACCTCCACTCTTTTTAGTGTTTGAGCTCAACCATAAATATTACTTCAGCCCCTTGTCAAGATACAATAGATTGTCACCAAATTCTGTACAGAAGAATATGATGCATATTAAAAACACGGAATTTCTTAGGCATTTTATGAAAAAAAAAAGGTAACTAGTGAAGGTTAATTTGTCATTGAACACATTCTTAGGTACACCACAGTATTGTGTTCCAGAAAGTGGGTTTGCAAATTACATTATTTTAATTTTTTCCTATTAACTGATGCTGTATTTAAATGTCATTCAGATATGTTGTGGGAATGTTTACTATGATGATGGTGACGACGACATTAGCTTGGCAATGGTAGGACCCCACACAGCTGCCTCTCTTGCTGCCGGTCACCACCAGTTGGTCAGCAGCGGTGGGACTGTTCACGCTGGCTCATGTCCCGCCGCCGCCGCCTGCCCCACCGCCGCCAACCCCCCAGCCATCCGCTCTGCTCCACTCAGCTGTAATGCCACTCCTCGCCACCTAGCCAATGGAAAGCCACCAGCAACACAGAGGAACAATGCTGCCTTAGACTTGGAGGCTGTTGGAGAGAAGTACTGGGGAGAGGTGAGTGTCATGTTGTGAAGTAATGAAGAGAGATGAATGTCATGTTGTAAAGTACTAAAGAGAGGTGAGTGTTATGTTGTGAAGTACTGTACTGGGGGAGGTGAGTGTCATTTTGTAAAGTAATGAAAAAAAAGAGATGAATGCTTCCGGATTAGTGAGTGTTTGAGGAGTAATGAGGAGAGATGTGTGTAAGTCTGTCTTACTTGCTCATCCAGTGGAAATCTCCAGTCTTCTCTTATGGTTGAATAATTTTTTGAAAAATTAAATTTGTGCAGAGTGCCATCATCACATACATAGCTGCAATAAGCATTAATTAAAGACATCATTAATTCAGTTTTTTACTGTTTATGCAATGTTTTTATGATATTAAGTCACCTCCAACAATAGAAAATCAATTAAGAAAGTTTACAGTTACTATTTTTCTCAACAGATCCTTGAACGAACAGTCTCCTCCTCATCACTGCACAACCTTCAGAGGATCTACCGCAATGGCTCCACGGGGCTGCCAGACCTTCGTTGCACCTCCACCACACTCCCTCCAACCCACATCCCACCTTGGCACCTCTGAGACATTTTTACATACACTCACATCCCATAATTGTAATCTCCCTTGCATTCCAAACAGCTTCTCTCCCATACTCACATCCCATCCTGTCACTCTCCTTTACATACATTCTGCTTCTCTCCCATCCTCACATCCAACTAGGGCATCTATGAGGCATTCTCTTGTACTGTATACTTGCATCCCATACTGGCACTCAGCTAAGCTCACACCCTGCTGTGCCTCTTTCCCTTATGCACATTAGACTTTCGTACCGATGTGCTATTCATTTCCACTTCCCCCTGCACATTCTCCCTTTGATGTCAGCATATACATACCATTATTAACCTGCTGTGTATAGCTTATTTACTGCACACTTGTGTCACACTGTAATAATACATCTCTTCAGGTGTGGACAGACTTGCCCTCGAAAATTGCCCGAAACTTTGCTACACACCTTGCTTGAGTTTGTTATCTCACTTGCTACAGCCATGTATGTAGCAGTGTTTGTTGGCATTGTTTGAGGCTCAAATATATTTACAATAGCCCACAGGCTCCACCCATTGGCTGTAGTATTTATCTGGTCAGCTATATTCATGTTTTATTGCAGACTTGCAGAAAGCATCCAACACGATTCTAAAATATGTACAGTACCAAGTTTATCCATAAATAAAGTACTGTACCTTGAACATGAATACAAGAATGTCCAGGGCAATATTGAGTATTGTTTTAAAAACATGTTCAGATCAGGTGTGTCTTTACATACCATTACACTTAACATACACACCTCACACTACATACCAGTATATACCCATTCTTTGCATACCCCTAAGTTACACAGTCTTGCTCATTAGGATCTCCTTTCTACATTGATTGTGAGCATTTTAGGAGTAAGATCAAGTCAAATCACACAAGAAATATCCCAGATATTTTGCTTCTTCCTGGGAACTTTCAAATGGGAAATAACCTTGAGAAAAGAACCTCCATGTTACTTAATGCCTACGCACCTGCTTTTTCTGCTTAATTGCTCCTCCTCCATCTATGTAATATTCCACTTGTTTTTCCCAGCTCATCAGGAGTATTCCCATTCCTTCTCTTTAATTCATGTCACTTATTCAAACCTCATAACCCTACTGTTATCCTTCATTTTTTGCACATGACCATACCATCCCATTTAATCATGCCACACTTCATGCCTCCATTTTCAGACATTTCAAAGATTTCATACAACCATTTGTTGCTCACTCACCCGTGGTATTCATGCCAATTGCCATCTTCAAAAAATTCATCTCCACATCTGGCATCATGTTTTCTTACCACTTCTTTGCTCATCTGCCAGATCTCACTAACATTGTAAAAAGAGCCAGGTAGCACATAAATCACTTGTCCATGATTGTACTGTACCTCACATTCACACCATAATCTTTTTATATGAATTTCTAACTACAGGTAAATACAGCCAAACAACACTATTTCTCTAATCACTAGCCGGTGCATATGTTTGGAAAGGCTTTACATCACGAAAAGGTATATTAGGAAAAAACCTGTAACTGCTTAACTATTGTATTACAGAACCAGCTACATGTACAGGCCTATAGCTAAAGCCATGACAATAGCACTATCTACAATGTTAAATTCCTGACAAAACTACCATCAACACATTTGAAATCATGTTAATAATACCAACTCATGACAGCAGCATCAGATACCACAAAAACCATTACAACAATGCCATCTATACAGCTAAATCCATGGCAACAGCATTACACATGTACACTTCACACACGTCTTCTCTGGTATGTCCGTCTCTCTTCATCGTGCATCACATATGTACTCATCATTATCATCAATACCTCATTTCCCTGTATTCAATGGGTGGGGGGCTCCAAGACCAGGAAAAATAACAGAGAAAGGGACAGAATGCCCAGTGAAATGGGTCACACTCACATTCATTATCACTTTTGAGCCCGTGAAATTCTCGGCTCTCCCACCCACCCAAGGTTTTGCATCCACAATGAAAATTTCATCGTTTAGCCTCGGTGAAAGAAGCCATATTTACTGAACTGTCATATTCCAGTTCTTGTAGGTCATCTTTTGCTCTTTTTCCAGTTTTATGATAATTATGAAAGCTGTCAGGTGGTTCAAAAAAATACTGTCATAGTAATGCTGTACAGTATTTTCTCCATGTAACTTACGCTGACGAAAGTTTGCTGGTACATCTGTTGTGATATACAGTATTATTTGTTTCCAGACTTGCTTGAAATCATTTTAGATAGTACTTGATAGAATTTAACAGTTGAGGTAGAAATGATAACTGGGTACGATTCGCAGTGGAGTTAAACAATTCAAAACCTTGAAAAAACCAGGATGCAAATACAGTATTAGATGACAGAATTAAATGTACCACAAATGCAGGTAACATAATGTGTACAAAGATTATATTTTTTTTATTATACTGTTTAAATAGTTCATACAGAAAGAGAAACCAGTTATAATGTGCCAAATTATGAACAGTTTTATACCAATACTGTAATTTATACATGAGGAAGAAATGTAGCAATTCATTTTATTTTTGCAGGCAGTACTTTACCAGGCAAAGGAGCACTGCCCTCCTTGTTGCTCAGTCAGTCGGCATTAAAGCAATCAGAACCAAAGTGTGTAGCCATAAGAAAATGAGGTAAGAGTTTGTTGGTGAATTGTAGACTACTGAGTTCTTTCAAGGTGTGACAAATACTGGTAATACTGAGCCAATGTGTTTCCAGTTTGCCAACATCACCACATGCCTGTTTATCAAGCAAATGAGCTAAAAAGAGCTTGGCCATTTACACTCATCAAAGAAAGTATTGGATCGATCCTTTCGTTGAATATGAGGTTTTAAATAAGGTAGTTGTTGTTGTTGTTGAAGTTCCTCAAGCTGTCTGACCGAGCAGCCCCAAAATAAGGTAGTTGATACTCCTGCTTAGTCAAAAAAAATATTTCAATTTATTGCAAGGAGTGGCTTGTTAGACATGGTGCAAGATGAAACTTTGCCCTTTTTTTCTCAGAAGTTGACTGGAAATGAAATGAACGGAAAATTTCATCTGAATTCGGGAACAAAGAAACCGAAAAATACATACAAATTGCAAAATTAAATATTTTTTGAGAATGGATTGTTGTTTGTAAAGAAGTACAGTACTGTTCAGTACATGTAAAGTAAACTTTCATAGGAGTACCAATCTTTCTTAGTACTGTACCATCTACAAGGGTGGCTCCAAAACATTTTGTGGTGAGTGTATAATCAGCTAAGAAATCTCAAGAGTACTGTAGTTTATACTTGTAAATGATGACTATATGTATAGGATTACAATATAATTGTAAGAGATAGAAATTTGCTACTTGGGAGGGCTTCATTCTCAGGACAAAATGAAACTGAGATTACTAATGGCAATCAATACTTGGGATGTCAATAAGGTTGTTGATAATGCTTTTTACAGTACTAATGATGTAAGTATAGTCATAGTATACCGGCTTTAGCTTCTTTTAATTATCTTCCAACAGTATATTCTTATGCATCCAGGCCCTTGCTTAAAACAATTCTGATATGTGCGTATGGTGTAAAATGTGTGTATACCTGGAGATTGTAAGATATATACAGTGTACTGTACACTTTCTTCCCATCCTAACTCTCTCCTCTTACCAGAATATCTCACTCACATTTCATCACCTCAGTCTCTGACTCTTATCTCCCTTAATTTGTACCTAATGAAATATGTTGTTATGCATACTTTACCTTAGGTTAAAAAAGTATGTACAGTACAGTAGTAAGATTGTGTGTACATTTTTATGAAAGCTGTAATTATTACACATATGTTTATTGGTTATTGGATGAATGAATGGAGTTGGTGTATGACATACGAAAACAACATTTACATCATCACTACCCTCCGAATTCATGTGTAAAAAATTTACTAAAAATGTTATGTGTTCTACAGTATATTGTTAGTTCACCCTTCTGCTCTGTAGCCTACTTGGAGTTTTAACCTTATAATATTTATGGCTTCTGTATGTACAGTAGTATAAGGATATTTCATACAGATGATTGTGCAATATGTTGGTAGATTATGATCAGGTGTTCAATTATAGTAGTGCTCAAATTATCCAGAGATATTGTTGCCAGTAAAAGTTTTGTTCCTTCTACTGTCCTTCAATAATGAAGACTGTCTGCCATGCCCTTGTCTCATTTTAATCTCTGCTCTTTTCCAAACCACTGTTTTCTAATGATGGACTGGCTACCAGGTACAGTAGTTTGTAATTAATTCACTACTCTCTGAAAGAGAGCACATCTGTAGGAGGTGTGACACTTGGATTTGTTGTCTGATGTAGCGTATGTTGCTTTAGTCTGTATTTCATCTTGTAACTTCCTACCCACAGTATGTTAAATGCATATATGCCCTTGTTGTTGCTGCCTGGCTTTACATTACAACTGGGATATTAGGCAACATGTGCTTACTTTGCTGTTACCAAGTTGTGAGTACATATGTATGCTTTTGTTGGTCTTATATACAGTTCTGAATATATGCTTCCCTTGCTCATATCCCAGAGAGTTCTAAATATATGCTTTTCTTGATCTTATCTCATAGTTCTGAATTTATCTGGAACCAGTGAAACTTGTCCTAACCCATTGAAACACATTAAAACACTATTTACCGTGTTGTTGGTCCAGATGGGAATGGACAATGCAGTGTCTATTTGGTTGGTGGTACTGTATTGATTATTGTATCACAGAAGTGAAGAGTTGTTAGTGACTGTGAAATGAATCTAGACCGTGTGAAAGAGATCTAATGAAACATTTTATTAGGAATTTTTATATGAGTATACAAGATATTTTCAATGGCTGTATCTAGTGTAGAGGGTTGTATTATTTTGTATTCCTTGCTATGATGATCATGTACTATATACCAGTAGTATCATGTACCAGTGCTACTTCCCATGCATTATCTGACACTTGGGGAGAGATAATCAAGATATATACTATACGAAAACCCAACAGTAAAAAATGACTTGTATATTTCCTTTTTCATTTTGTCAGGATATTAAACTAACATGTATTGTTGACCACAATGATGTTCCTTACATTTATTGTGGAGAGTTAAACATACTACAACTTCACAGGAAAACATAATAGCAATTTTTATAAATGAGTCACTTGGTATATTTGTAGTACATGTAATGGGAACATATCCATCAAGTTATCATTATTTTACTGCAACTGGAGGTGAGAGTGTGTTGTATCCATCAAGGTGTGCAAAATGTCCACTGTGTTTGACTGTATTGAATGAGTTAATGCAGAGAGATGTGTTCATCTAAGGTTTTAACCAGACACATAATTATTCATGTTAAATGTCCCAAAATGATTACAGTAGTTTCATCATGCCAAACCAGTATTATTTTAATAATTGTTATAAACATTTAGTTATTATAAGTTGGTCTGATGACTTAGTCACACTCCAATAGTTCAGGTGTATTGTACCTGTGATTTGTTCAATAGGTGTAAGTAAACAAAGTGAAAATAATGTACCCACTTGAACTTTTATTTCCCGAAAAGCCCCATTGGTTTTTTCTCAGTATTGGTATTTACCATGTGCTTCCTACTTTCTTATGTATTGTACATTTGAACCATCTTACATTTAAATGGCACCTCTTAATAATAATAATCTTATACTGTAAAGCACATCCTGCTTGATCAGCTCCTTACAAAGGCAGGTGAGCCTCAGGTACACAAGAGTCACAGACAGCAACTGTATGTACTGTACTGTACATGGTGGAAGTGTTTATGGAATCTATGCATCACATCCAACTTCTTTGAGGTATCTTTAGCTGGAGAGGTAATATGATCTCTTTAAGAAGGATTATGAGTGAAAGAAACACCAAAAATATTGAGAAAAGAGGGAAGGTTAAGTAGTATGTGATTGAGGAAGAGAGCATAGTCATATGGAAGATTAGAGAAAGTTGAATTAAGGATTTGTGTTTGGGAGGCATCGGAAGCTACATAGTTTTCTTGGCCCCGTCACCTGAAAATTACCCCGTGAGGAAGAAGTACTGACACAACAAATTATTATTTATTTATTATAATGAAAAGCATGAACTGATATGATGTATGAGGAAATAACATAAGGATTCTTTTAGTATTCCAATCCCCATGGGGTGCACAATGACCAATGTAAGTATCCAAAAATATAATGGTAGCAGTGCAGTAGCTCTCGACTTTCCAGTCACTATCGGTGTCTCAACATGGCCGCCACTATTAGTTAGCGTTACCCTGGTGAAAGACCGACAAACTACTAATTCTAAATATATACCTCGCCTCTCCATTTATAGAGCTCAGCAGTTATGGTATAGAAGCGTCATATATATAAATTTTCATATAGTAAGGTTAAATCTATGATCATTATTTTCCAGAAGTACTTTCCCCAGATGAACTGTAAATAATTTTCTACACTTATTAATATATATCCTGTAACATCTTAAAGGCTAAATGTTTATAATCATGATTCTTGAGCATTGAAGTGACAGCCATATTGTTGGTGTGGTTGTTTACTGTACCAATTTTCGCGTTATTATTTTATTAAAGGTAAGTTATGTCATTTTTGTTGGTATATATTGATTATAAATACATTTTAAGTGATGCTGTAAATTTAGAGCCAAAAAATACATAATATATACCAAAACAAACTCCATTGAATGATGCAAGACGAGTAATGTTGGGTGTGAAAGTGTGGTGGGATTTTCTGTACACGATTTCATTACACACACCCAAAATCCCAATGAAAAATGAGAGTTTACTTCAAGTTATAGGTCCCACAGAGGGCCGCTGATGGGCAGCATAATGTGCGGGGGTTGTGTGGGGGATTTAGGGATCCAGGGTAGGATTAGAAAGGGGGTTAGGGTGAGGGTGGATTGGGTCAGGGACTGTGGGTTGAGGATTAGGATTGGGGAGGTAATGATTGGTGATCCTACTGTATGTCCTTTACTTTGGCTAACCCAGGTATGCTCAGAAATTAAAAATTAGGTGTCCAAAGGTCGAGCCGAGTTGAAAGTCGTCGCTGATAACTAAAATCACTACTGTAATATTTTCCTTTTAACCACTAGGCTAGTTCTTAATAGGTTTAAAACCTTCCCCAATACTGTAGGAAACTTCCCTGAAAGTTTGGTGATGATAATATTATCTGGTATGGTCTAGGAGGAGTTAGGTTTGGACATTTTCCAAAATCTGGGACACAAGAACTGAGGTTGACCTCTAGGCCAAAAACCTTTCCAAAATCAAGGGCAAGAAAAATGTCTGAAAATGGTATTATTACAGAAGTACTGTACTGTGTTTTTGGCTAGGATCGCGCAATGTTACCACTATCCGGCTAGGTCCCGGGAATTTGCCCCAGTCACTTTATGATAGTTTACAACACCGGTTATATCCCGGTAGTTTGCCCTGGTTAGGTCCCGGTAGTCTGCTGTGGTCTAGATTAGGTTAGGTCAGACTAATTTCCAAATTATATTTGTATAACGGGCCATATCTCGAAAACGGGGCCTCTCCGAGAGAAACACCATAGATGAAAAATGTCTTAGACTAATCCAAAATAATGGGTAATGATACTAAAATATACAATATAATGAACCCAGTACTTCTGTAAATTTACCCAGAAAATTTAAAGACTCACTTCGCTCGCGATGGAAATTAATAAAAGAATATTAATTATTTCTAATGATACTAATTTCTTGTGTTACAGGTGTGTGTGTGTGTGGTGTTGATCACTGCTATACTCAATGTATTTCTTCAACCTTATAATATGGAGGAAAAACCAATTGACCTGCATCACCTGCTTCCATATACAACAATACACAGGTGTGTATATTTTTACAGTACTGTATATATAAATGTTTGTATCTGTGTGAATATTAATACAGTAAACCATTGGTGTAACATGAAAAAAGCCTTGTAACCACCAATTCATTTTACACTTTGTCCCTCATTGAAGACCACCAAATGTTTTCCCAGGCTTGTGTTATTCATTGCCATACAAGCTTAGCAAGCTACTGATTCTGTGTTAAATGACAAATATTAAATATATATGTTAGCTTGATATAGAGATACTTCTGTATTCCATGAAGACACATCACTTCTTCACTGTTTACATATATCTTCCAACAGTAGGCTACTGTATAGCACCTTTGTTTTCATAGCAAAAGTACACCAGTTTCTTTTAAGTAATACAGCCTTAGATACACTCTTTGTGTACATACCAGTGTTCATAAGTTGTAAATTACTACCTAGTTGTGTAAAGTTTAGGTGTAATTTGTCTTGGATTGCATTTCATATACCAATAACAGCCAAGAAATTGAATGAGGGAGCAGTAAATTTTTGCCAGGTTAAAAAAAATGGAGTATAGATAATTTGTTTGCTGGCATTGTTTGGAGGAATCATTAACTAGGACTTTGACCACTACATCACAAGTCTTGGTGTGTAGTGTGAAAATGACTAGCCATTTAACTATTTATTTTTTTATTCATTCAATCCTGTTTGCAGTTAGTGCCACCTGATAAGATTGCCAGACCTGGAGACTTGGAGATCATCATGGACACTAAACCTGGAAGTCTGGACAGCATTGTGGAAACTGGAGATGGAAATCTGGATGTCATTGTGAATATGGACCTGGAAATTTGGACATCATTGTGGACACCGGACCTGGATTTTGGACATCACTGGAAGATCCACCATTCCATAACAAGAGATCCACCCAACTCCCAACTCTAACTCACTCTCCACAGTACGAAGAGCCACAGATGATGATGTCAAGATTGGAATGGAATAAGTCTTCACTCCACTCTCCTGCTGTATCATTACTTAGTTTTTTTGTAAATTATTGTAAAGGCAGGGTGAAGTAATGACACTGTCCCACCAGTTTGTTTCATTACATAATTCAATGTGAAGTTCATTAAATTCCCATCAGTTCTTGAATTGGTCTTGTGCTCAGTCTGCATTCTATCTACAGTACTATTCCATTATTTTTTAATTTTATTTATTTATTTAATTTTTCGTTTTAGCTTCCTATTATGTTATTTATTCCCTTCATTATTGGTTCTTGCCCCTATCTTTATCATTCATATTTTTCAAATGTTTGCTGGGCACAGTAGGCTATAGCCAGATTGTTTTAAGTTTATCGTTCCTTTTCCATTATACCAACAGTAGCTTCTCTCCATAAGCTTCACCCTGGCTGGATAATTTAGGTATAAACAATGTCTCATACTTGTTCGCAATTGGTGACACCAGATATATTTGTCTGCTTTCATAGAATGTGTTGAGGTGACCCCTAGGTGAGTTACACTTGCTTGTTTATATTACAGTAGAACTAAACACTTAGAATTATAACCCAATATTATTTATGAACTATTCCATGGCACAGCTGTAGGAGTCACGCTTATCTTATTTTATATATTGAGAAAGGTGAGGACTAACAGCAAGAAGTCTATTATTTCAATGTCCTCACTTATGTAACAAAAAAAGAGTAAGAGAGGTTCAGTTTCAATATAGATGCATTTGAAGGAGAAAAACCATAGTACGGGGGAGTTGACCTGTTGCATATATGAAAGATTGAGAATGGTTAACTCTTGCATTAGGGAAGTGGACATAAAAGGGTGAGACTGAGTAACTTGGTAAGTGTTACATCCTTGAGCCTCTGCCATACCAGCACTGACAAAACTATAGTAATGTACACAGTCATAATACCACAAAAATTACTGATACATTAATTATTGGAAAGTCTGAGAATATGAACTAATATTGATTGGAAATTCACAGTTCAGTGAATTCACTATTTTGGAAGTTGCAGTTGTTGTTATTGAAGTTCCTCAAGCTGTCTGACCGAGCAGCCCCGTGGAAGTTGCAGTTTGTGGGTTTGTTCTTACCACAAAGTAGAATAATTTTATACAATTTCTGCATGTTGTGACACCTGGATAGTTGTGCTAGGAATGTTACAGATCACTCACTAACCTAGTCCATAAGTGTTCTTACTAATGCTAACACTACTTACCCCATTTGCTATTAAATTAACTCATCTCTAAGCCTAGTGACTGCTAAGTACACTCCCCAACAAAAGTATTCACAATCTTATCAAGTGCTTCTCGAAGGATAATCATGGAACAAGCACATTTTTCATACCAATTTATAATATCCAATGGGCAAATTAATGAACTTTTCTAGTGCTTCATTTCAGGAGCCTGTGGTACCATCCATGTTTTATGACTTATCTGATAAATTGACAGTTCTTTTGTTGGTGAGTGCAAAGTCATTCTGTTCTGTAAAGGTGTGCAAAATGCATTATGATTCATTGGATAATATATTAATGAATTGGAGGGCCACTGATTCCTCCAATTACACTACAGAACAGGTCACATATTCTAATACTAGTATGTTTCCTGTTATTATTTGGAGCAATTAGTATTCCTAATATAATTATAGCATAGTACCTCTGTACATAAAGTCATAAGAATACATTTTAGGTGTTGTACAGTTGGCAATAGAAGTTAACACTGAATGCTACTAATTCCTCCAACATAGGCCAGGAAACATGCCGTTATGTTACCTCATTTTTGGAGGTATATTTTGTCGCACAATTTAGAGGAATCAGTAGCCTCCAATTGACTGACATACCATCATTATTTCTTGCAAATTGTTCTCTCTTATAACACACACAGATATGATTATGTGGTCAGTTTGTTGGACTCATTTGTGATAGAGACCTTTCTGTGTGCAGGTGTTTGTCGTTACTCAGACTTTTCTCTGTTTTACATTACAGGTTGCAGAGTCCAGTCACAGCCTCGATACCTTACCTCCTTCCATCTTACCTCCCCATCATTCCTCTTACTTTCTTCCACTTTTACCATCCTTCCGGTCTTACCACCCACCCCACCTGTGTGCCTGTATGTGAGAATGTGTCCACACCTGGTGTGGTTGGGAGGGGGAAGGGAGGGGCTGGGAAGGGGAGGAGAGGGTGAGGGAGTGGGGGGTGAGGAGTTTGCCTCCCCTGGGGTGGGGGTGGGGGTGGGGGGAAGGGGGGGTAGACACCTCTCCGTCTACCCCTTTACCTTCTTTCTCTTCTCCTGCAGCTTTCTCTTTATCTCTCTCTCTCCCCAGCCAGCATTGCTTGGCTGGGGGATGACCTCAACATGTACCAAGAGGCCTCTCTATCCTGGCCAAAGATGGGTGCTTTTGCTGGAGTAATTCCAGCAGTGTTGAGGCATGACCACATCATGTGTGGGCACAGGTGTGAGTGAACACCTTAACTCCTACCTTACCCTCTCCTCCCAGTGCTTCTTGGCATATCTTTTCCTCACTTTAGACTGTGGCAAGAAAACCCTGCCACCCTAGGTATGGTATACTGTTTAGTATTGTAACTTGTTAGGTGTCACCTCAACACTTAGCTCAGTATACTGTATATTGATGAACAGTTGCAAACAAAAGTTCCTTTCCACCTCTTTTCTAACCTTGTTATCTGACATATTTTGAAGCTGGATATTTTTGTGGTGGCATGTATGTGTATACAAATACACATACATGCCACCACAAAAATACAGTTTCAAAATGTGTCCAATAATGTACAAAATAAATGAGTACGTGGAGAGGAACTTTTGTCTGCGACTGTACATGTATAACTTGTTTGAGATATTGTAAACTATATGTAAATAAAAGTGTAAGTGAAATTTGAATCTTTTATTTCACCAGTTTATTACATGGAATAAAGTATATAAAAACATTATACTGTATGAACTATAAGACAAAGATAAAATAAGATATAATGGAAACAAGTAAACATAAGATGAAGTGACAACATCAAAATGGAAAATAAAAGACAAACTAAAGATAAAGAGTAAAACCAAATATGAAATGAAAGAGAAAAGAAGACATTACTCAAGAGATCAAATAAATTACAATGAAATAAAGGAAACAAGAGAATTAACATAAGATGGAGTGGAAAAATCAAGATGTAAAATAAAACAAAAGATGAAAAGTTAGAGTAAAAAAATATTATAAAAATGAAAGTTTGAATACTGTACTTAAAATACAGTAAACAGCAGACCCTTGACAAAATAAAGAATAAATACTTCTATCCACTAGTAATACATATGTTATTATTACATCGAGGGACTTCTGTGTACTCTCGTATGGGAAACTGAATTACACTTTAACTGTAATAGCCAAGTCATTTATATATTAGGTGGTGATTGGTATATGATAGCCTTTTGTACTGTTGTACAGAACTTGTATGTAAAGAATTTCAAACATAAATTTAGAAGAAAAAAGGCAACAAAACTATTTTGTACAAATTTGACTCCAAGTAGCTTCACTTTGAGTTGTTTGAATAAAAGGTGACTTGGAATGTCATAAATATTACTATCCGATAATATGAAACATAAAGTTTATTAATATTACTTAAATCTACCTACCGGTATCTAGAGCTCCGATGCCTCACTCCCTCCAAAGTCTCCAGTTACCCCTGTTCTAGCACTCTCTCCTCATTTGGTTAAGCCCTCCCCTTCCACTCGCATTCCTCTCCCTTATGTACTCTTCCACCCTGTTCATTCCACCTGACTGGTGGTCTGCCTCTCACACCAATTCCTTCCCTCAAGTTACACCACACATGCTCCTCAAACATCTCATCCCTACTGCATTCAGTCTTTTCTCTTCCCTTGTTCCCATATTCCATGTTTCATCTCCATATAGTGGAGTAGGCACAGCTATTCCTTCATACAACTTTCTCCTTATGTCCATTCAGAGTTACCTACAGCCAAGCCACCTATTCATTCCTCCTAACACCTTCCCTACTTCCTTTACATAGATTTCACCTCTGTCTCTATTTTAACATCCACCATAACCTTAAACTCTAAATATTCAAAATACTCTACTTCCAATAATTACCATCCAGCAATATATTCATCCTTCTACCATTTGCTCTCCTACAGTTTAATACTTTATTCGTACTCACATGCACTCTCAGTTTCCTCCATCAGCACATCTGTCCAGTCTGGAATTATTATTAGGGCTCTGTTGTGTATTGGCATGTAAGGTGTTGAGGTTCGTCTCAGGAAGGTTAGATGTTAGTGTGAGTTGTCACCTACAGCAGATGGTTTTTATATCAGCTTGAGCCAGCTCTTGTATCAATCAGTCCAGTCCCTCTACACACCCACACCATGCTGTAGGAATAAATGTACAGTATTAAACTATTGCACATTACTGACTGTAAATTTAGTTTACTGCTTCATAGACTTCACCATACACCTTTCAAAAGCTAACTTGATTAACACTGGCTTCCTAATGTTCCTATAAATATTATACTAAGTACAGCTGGTTACACTCCCGTGAGGCCCACCCAGCGTTGTCAACGTTGGCCGAGATATTAACCCCGAAACACTAGTAGTGAACTCTGCTTGCTCGAACCATTCATTGGTGGGAGGGAGAAGTAAGGAGGGATTTGAAGAGGGTAGGGGGGGGGGGGCTATACAAGAGAGGTGAGAAATTATTCTTGGGGATGTGAGAGATGAGTAGAATCTTTAATAAATGTACGAAAATACACCCGGTTATCAATTATTTATTTACTGACATTCGTGTCAATTATTAATATCATTAAAGGTAAGATTAACTTTTTAATATTATGATGTAACACAAAAATAACCGTGGTAACATTATTGTATACTTTATTCGTATTGTATTCAATGGTTATTATCAAGCACTAAACGTTGTGAAATACTTACACAATAACTGAATAATAATCATCAATAGGGAATAGGGGGACAGGCTTAGGGTGGGGGAACTGGGGGGGAGGGTGCGGGAATAGGGGGACAGGCTTGGGGTGGGTAGAAAGGGTAAATATTGAATGAATTACCGTTATTGCATACGGTTTTTCTACCTTCATTACCCACTTATTTAGACCATTCTAAGACTATTTTCTTCTATGGCATTTCCTCCACAAATGCCCCATTTCCAAGATAGGGCATATTCAAATGGGGTATTTTGAAATTAGCCTGACCTTACCTGACCTGACCTAACCTAACATAGACCGCATCAGACTACCGGGACCTAACCTGGGCAGACTACCGTGACCTAACCTGGGCAAACTACCGGGAAATAATCGTGATAAAGTACAATAAATGACAGGGGTAAAATACTGGGACCCACCCGGATCTGGCAACACTGCTGCAAAACGGTAATTCTTTCAATAAATACCGTAGAGAGCCTGTAACCTATTCCCGCACCCCCCTAAACTCCCCCCAAGCCTGTCCCCCTATTCCCGCACCCCCTTAAGATATTAATTAAAGATCTGTACATCAAAATATATCACCCTACTTTGTATATGTGTAAATTTGACGTTTTTTTTATTAACTTTTTTATTCCTGTCGGCCGCCAAGCAGTGTTACCAATGCCAAACAATAACAACAACTTCATGTGTTACCAGTGTTACCAAATCCAATACCAAATTACCAACAATGGGCCGTATTCAAGAACATCCGTGGTGTATACGACCAGCACCACTACTTACCAAATTGCTAATACATTCCACCTACTTTTTTTTTTCCACCCATTTACATTTGCCTCTTTGAACGAAAGTTAAAATTACTGTACCAATTACACAAAAATAATGAGGGCCCCTAACCCAAGCGATCAATTTAAGTCTCTGAGGGCTCCTGATACTTTTATATATGGGAACTGTTGATGACTTCTTACTGATGTCGACGACCTTTTAGGCTATCCACAATAAAAAAATACCCATAAATAATACAGTTAAGGTTCTAATTAATATTCCCTGACGGATGATGGAAAAACAAACTTGAACTGATTTTTAGCAGATTTTGAAATAGATACAGTACGTAGGCTATAGGTGTAAATTAATCAATGAGAGGCGCGGTATAGTACTTTAGTCAGGTGAATTTCACTAATTACTAAGTTAGATTGTTGGAGGAAAAGTCTGTGATATTGTGGAATCTAAATTATCCAATGTGTGTGTGGTAGTGTGGAATCTCTCTCTGGCTTAATTTTGTGTGTAGGCTATGATAGTGTGGATTATCTGAAAAAAGTGTGTGTGTGTGTGTGTGCTATATGATAGTGTGGATTATCTGAAAAGTGTGTGTTGTGTGTGTGTGTGCTATGATAGTGTGGATTATCTGAAAAGTGTGTGTTGTGTGTGTGTGTGCTATGATAGTGTGGATTCTCTGAAAAGTGTGTGTGTGTGTGTGTGCTATGACAGTGTGGAGTCTCTGAAAAGTGTGAGTGTGTGTGTGTGTGGATACCGTGGGATCTCAGTAGAGCAGTGGTTCTCAGCTTCTCAATAAGGATTTTATGTGGGAGGATTACAAGGAGTCTATGGAAATTATATACTTACGAGTACATGGTTATGTTTTTATTTCCCTGAATATGACGTGTTCTAACATAAAAATTCACACGATACACGTAGAAGGTATACGCTATAAGGGGAGATTAGTTTGTTGGTGAATTATAAGATCTCTGCTGATTCCTCCAAACTATGCCAGGAAAGAGGGCACTAAAAAATAGGAGATTTGTTTCGTGGCATAGTTTGCAGGAATCAACAGAGACCTTCCAATTCACCAACAAGAGAATCTCCCCTTAAAGAATTAAAAAAAAAAAAAAAAAAAAAAAAAAAAAAAAATGAGAATAAATAACTTAATAAAAAAATAAAATAAGCTTGTAATGAGAATAAATAACTTAATAAAAAATAAAATAGGCTTGTATCCATAGCTGCTACAAAGGTTACGAGTGGGTGGGGTAAACAGTAGGAGTTAGTTTGTCGGTTAACTAACGAAATAACCCTTTATCTGTTATCTTTGGTCACGTGTATCCTGCCTCACTCTCCTTCTCCTCTCCCATTGGTGCTGGAGGTGGAGGAGGGGGGTGGGGGGGGGGTGTTAGGTGGGAAAGAAAGAAAGGGGAGGGGGGGGCGGGCGATCGTTTTTCAATATAGAAAAAAAAAAAAAAAAAAAAAATAATGATGGTGGTATGGGGTATGGTTATAGTTGGGAGAGATAGAAAGGTGGTGATAGGTTAATTGAAAAGAGAGAGAGAGAGGGGGAGATAGAGTGCATAGGAATGGGAGGGAGAGGAGAGGCTAGCGCTCCAGCAGGTGTGAGAAAGAGAAGGGATGTGAGAGAGGAGGAGGAGGAGAGGGATAGGATACTGAAAGGTCAGAGACTGAGTGACACGTATGTACCATGAAGTAGAGATAAATGAGAAGTGAGAGAACGAACGAGGAAACCCAAAGAGAAGAGAGGGAAGAGATAGGGAGAGGAAAAAGACAAAGATTAGAGACCATATAGTGGACAGAAGATAAAACGTGATAAAGGAGAACTAGAGAGAGAGAGAGAGAGAGAGAGAGAGAGAGAGAGAGAGAGAGAGAGAGAGAGAGAATAACAGTCACATGAAGAGAAGTTAGACCAGAACACAACACGATTGATTTAGTTGGAGACAGAGTTAGTTAGTTAGTTAGTTAGTTAGAGACCAAAAGGGGGAGGACAGACAGGATGGATTAGTACGTACACACACACACACACACACACAGAAAAGAGGAGTGGGGGGTGAGGTGGGGAGGGGGGGGGGATGGCCAGTGAAGATAAGCAGACAGGATAGGATATAGTATAAGAAGACCCCCCCCCCCCTCACACACACACACACCAATCATCATCATCCACCTGTGTAACTACAAACACTTGGAGTCGACAGTGGGCTGAGTGAGGGACGGACCTGTTTGCTACACACACACACACACATACACCCCTACATACACACATACAGTATCACCACCAGCAACAGCATCTCGTAAGTATAACTAATAATAATAATAATAATAATAATAATACATAAATATGTAATTAATTAGATGAAAAATTTATTACCACGACCACCACTACCTGCATCTCAAGTCTTTATAAATGAAAATAATAAATAAATGAATAAATATTTAAATAGATAAACTAAATACTACTAACACCACCACCACCAGCATCTCCTAAGTGAACCATACACACCTCGATCAGCAACAATAAAAAATGATAAATATATAATTAACTAAGGACTCTGTGATCGTGTATGGGAATTGGAGGCTTCAGCTGATTCCTCCTGCCTATTCCACAAGACACGGTCCTTCCATATAGGTGGTGTTTGGTGGCAATTAATGAAGGACTCACTTTACCTACAATTTTCTAACTATACATCACAGGGTCCCTTAAGGGGAGAGAGTATGCTTTCGGTACATTAGACTGCCTTGATTCCTCCAAAGTATGTCAGGGAACAGCTAGGGACCAGATTAACAAAAATAATGGTGGACTGTTGCTGAGAATAGTTTAGACGAATCATTATATCCAAAAATGCCAACACTGTACCCTCCCCTTAATTAAAAAAAGACTACTGTAGACCACCAACATTTCATAAGTCACCAATGATTTACACTTTCAGTCAGAACAAGTAGAAATAATATAAAATGAATAAATAATGAAGTAAGTAGATTAAAAAAAGACAAAATACCGAACACAAGTCAATATGCCTACATAATTATAATACACTATACAGCAGGCGGTACTATGACTTAATTATTCATCCAGCAGGCTACCCTATGCATACAGAGGGAGGTCAGCTTCTTAAGGTTTTTTTTTCTCTGTTCATGCATTATATTTACAACCCGCCTCTCTCCTGTTGTATAATTATGATTTGTAGCCGAGTATAACATAACAGTGTGTGTGTGTATTGTTATCATCAGTGTCATACCTATATAGAGTGTCTTTATGTATGTATGTACAGTCACGGTCAAAAATAATCATCCATATACGGGTAACTCACGTAAGATTTTGACAGCTTCCCTCTGTTCCTAAGCTGATAAACTTTCCAATAAATAGGTTAAGTACCATCGTTTAATTTACTACAAGCAGCTACGCACTACTTAAAAAAATAACATTATATGTGAACATGAAAACATTAAACAGCAAATTGTTAAAGTTACCCATATGTAGATGATCATTATTGACCACGACTGTATGTATGTATGTGTTTGGTGAGTGTAGAAAAAGCTATATTTATTTTGTTTTTGTTTATCTGTGGTCCTGTTTTCTGACATATACTTTGGAGGAATCAAGGTCCTCCAATGTGCAGTGCCGGACTAAAGTTCAGTCCCACAAACAGCCACAGTGTGCCAGCCTTCTCAATCACTTCAGGCTCGGACAACGAAGCACTACACTAGATGAAAAAGTTTGGGTTATAAACAACATACGGGTATTGGAATGATAAGGGAATCCAAAATTTAATCTGGTGGTGCTTCGTTGTCCGAGCCTGAAGACTGCATGGTGCCCTGTGGCTGGCTGGGGGACAGAACATTTAAGTCCGGCAGTTGTACAGTTGCCGACACATGAAACAGACACACTTCAAACGGGGCCCCATATCAAGCATAAAGTAGGACACACACACATAGGAAAACACAGACCACGAAAATCCAACCCCCACGAACATTCATTAAGGAACCGTTGTACACTCTCCCAAAAAAGTATCGGTATTGCTGGCTAGATCCTGCTGAAAAAAAATGGAAGCTACATGTATGACTGTACTGTGGGGTTGGTATTCCTGCTGGCAATGAGTTGACTCTCAAATCTGTATTAACGTAAAATCCTCTAGCATACATAATTCATGCATTAGGCAAGTCGTGGAGTAAGAGTTGTGACTTCATTTTTACAGATATGCGTTATGTGATTTTAATGATTGATGGTTTTGGGGGAGGGGGAATTTACTGAATTATTGAATATAATGAGAATGATAACCCAGAGAATAAAGTTACCAAATCGGATTTTAACCAAAAAGGAATCTTTGAGTAGATTCGCTGTAACTGTAGTATTTTGTCTTAAATATAATGCAGTTATAGCATAGGGTAGGATTAAGTAGGCTTATGCTTTTTCTTCTCATACTTCTAAGTAAGGTTTTGTAAAGTAACACAAACAGACATTGCCCTCTCCAGAAAGTGACGTGTATAAACAAACATGTGAACCAACCAACACCTTAAAGCTTCACTCGATAATCTCGGGGCCTCAGTCTCTGGCCACGACTAACGGCCTCCTGTCCCGAAGTATTGGTATATATAAAAAAAAAAGTAAAAATAAAATAAAATAAATAAAAAGAAAGATAACGTTATATATATACCATTCGGCAACTGCGGTGTGGATTAGTTGAGTTTTCAGCATTAGAAAGGGGCAAATCTTACGATAATATT
>JAWQEG010003702.1:0-42500 GCA_033782935.1 Petrolisthes cinctipes | reverse complement strand
GAATCTCAGTTATTTAGGGTTAATTTAGAATCTCAGTTTTTTAGGGTTAATTTAGAATCACTCAGTTTTTTAGGGCTAATTAAGGATCTCTCAGTTTTTTAGGGGTTAATTTAGAATCTCTCAGTTCTTTAGGGTTAATTTAGAATCTCAGTTATTTAGGGTTAATTTAGAATCTCAGTTTTTTAGGGTTAATTTAGGATCACTCAGTTTTTTAGGGCTAATTAAGGATCTCTCAGTTTTTTAGGGTTAATTTAGGATCTCTCAGTTCTTTAGGGGTTAATTTAGAATCACTCAGTTTTTTAGGGCTAATTAAGGATCTCTCAGTTTTTTAGGGGTTAATTTAGGATCTCTCAGTTTTTTAGGGTTAATTTAGGATCTCTCAGTTCTTGGGTTAATTTAGGATCTCTCGTTTTATTTGAAATTCTTAGGGATAATTTAGGACCTCTCGCTTCTTATGGTTAATTAAGGTTATTTCGTAGCTTCTTAGGGCTAATTATACACCTCTCCCTTCTTACGAATTACTTCTTGGGGCTAATTAAACAACACCTCTCGCTTCTCACGGTTAATTTTAAGGATATCTCGTCTCTTCTTATGGCTAATTAAACACCTTTCACTTCTCACGGTTAATTTTAAGGATATATCGTCTCTTCGTATGACTAATTTAAGTTCTGTTCTGTTACCACGTACAGTTCAAGATGCCACAGCCGGTTCAGATCAAGACGGGTCGGGTTCTGGGTGCCCTCGCTGTTCTATTCATTGTCATCATCATCATTCTCTGTCTCATCGTCTCTTCACCGACCGGAGGGGATTCGAAGGTAGGTAAGGGGAGGGTAGGTGGTGGGGGGAGGGTAGGTGGTGGGAGGAGGGGAGGGGAGGGGAGGGGAATGGAGGGGGGTGGTGGTTCTGTTTCAAGCACATGTGGGTACTTACTGATACAACTACTAAACTGTATTACATTTAACTACATAACCTTCACCACCCACACAGTGCAGTACAGTACATGGGTTAAATTAACGTAACAGTACCACTTTTTAAAATGCAATGATATACTCGTAGGACAAAATTGGATTCTTTTCCCATACACTCTTCTTTCTCTGTGTGTGTGTGTGTGTGTGTGTAGGGAGGATATGCTGCGTCTGTAGGGGACAACGGCACCACTAAAGCACCTGATGTTCAAGATACCACTACTACCACTACTCAACAAACTACTACCACTACTCAACAAACTACTACCACTACTGAACTACAAACAACTGAAACTTCATCATCCACGACTGCAAAAATTACTGAGCCCACAACCACAGAGACAGATGAAGAAACTACACCTGTACTAACCACAGAGATATATGAAGAGACTACACCTGTACCAACAACCACAGAGATATATGAAGAGCTTACACCTCTACTAACAACCACAGAGACATATGAAGAGACTACACCTGTACCAACAACCACAGAGATATATGAAGAGACTACATCTGTACCAACAACCACAGAGATATATGAAGAGACTACACCTGTACCAACCACAGAGATATATGAAGAGACTACACCTGTACCAACAACCACAGAGATATATGAAGAGACTACACCTGTACCAACCACAGAGATATATGAAGAGACTACACCTGTACCAACAACCACAGAGATATATGAAGAGACTACACCTGTACCAACAACCACAGAGACATATGAAGAGACTACACCTGTACCAACAACCACAGAGACATATGAAGAGACTACACCTGTACCAACAACCACAGAGACATATGAAGAGACTACACCTGTACCAACAACCACAGAGACATATGAAGAGACTACACCTGTACCAACAACCACAGAGACATATGAAGAGACTACACCTGTACCAACAACCACAGAGACATATGAAGAGACTACACCTGTACCAACAACCACAGAGATATATGAAGAGACTACACCTGTACCAACAACCACAGAGACATATGAAGAGACTACACCTGTACCAACAACCACAGAGACATATGAAGAGACTACGCCTTTATCAACTACACAAAAATATGAAGAGACAACAACAACATCAACAACTACAGATGAACCTGAAAAGACAACAGTTTCATTTACTGGAACCACAGACAATGTCGATGAGACCAACAGTTATGGTGAGTTTCTTCTTTTTGTACACAAGGTAAAAAAAAAATATATATATATATATATCTGTACAATTCTCGTGTGAAATACTCTTGACACCTCGGGCCATATGCAAGAACATCTGTGGTATTGTCGATGGCATGGTTACGGTAGCATTGTTACGAACTGTATACTGCCTCGTCCCCTGGTTATATATAGGTTAGGTTTGGTCACGGTCGAGGTAGTGGCTCAGGTTAGGTTAAATTTAGTCCTCTTAAAGTGAGCTGGGAAAGGCAATGAGACTATTTTTAAGGATATCCCCTGGTAAGGTTAGGTTAGGTTAAATTTACTCCTCTTAAAGTGAGCTAACACATGACTAAAACCACTCTTCCCTCTCTCCCTCACTCATTTCCTTCCTTTCTACAGGGAGAGTTTGCAATAAGAAAGAGTGTAGGAGACTGGCTGCCAAGATGCTACACATGATGGATAATGGACCTGATGTGAGGCCGTGTGAGGTGAGGAAAATAATATCATGAATTTTAATACCGTATAAATATTTTTATCTTATTTTTTTTTCTAATCTATTCCACTATCCAAGAATTTCGATATATGCATTTTTCTAATTTATTCCACTAACCAGGATTAATTATTGTTATTATTATTATTATTATAAACAGGACTTTTACTAATATTCCCTATTTATGTTAATTAGCCTGTTGTTATTGTTATTTTTATTATTATTATTATTATTATTATTATTATTATTACACACAACAGGACTTCTACCAATACTCGTGTGGAGGTGTATTGGACAATCCCTTCTTCAAACCCGATGACAGAAATTACCTGGTCCGGGAACAGATTAAAAGTGAGTAACCCCCCAAAGAAGATATGAGTAGACGAGTGTTCATTATTGTGAGTACCTAAAGAAACGAGTGACCAGTAAAGTGAGTACCTGCAGTAACTTATAGCCAAAGAGATGAGTAGACGAGTGTTTATAAAAGTGAGTAGTAAGTAGCCTTCTGTTCCACCTCCTCTCAAATCACCTTCTTCCCCGGGCTCCATATGACCTCGCTGTTGCGGTGCCTAATTTCAATAATCAAGCAATCGACCAAAAAAAGTGACTGACTATCCATATATAATTAACCATCTATTAATTCTAGCTACATAGCCAATTTTCGACTGAGGATTAAACAAGAAAAAAATAATAAGGAAAAAAGGTTAATCGATTCTTAATTAAAGTATACTGGTGTCTCTTTCTCCATTTTATTACTACATACAGTATTAGTATTATTTCTCCTTTTTATAACCATTCCTTTCTTTTTTTTTATGTTTGTTTATTCCTTCTTTTCTCTAATTCTTCCTTTCTCTAGTTATTTATTATTATTGTTGTTATTATTATTATTATTATTATTTTTTTTTTTTTTTTTTTTTTTTTTTTTTTTTTTTTTTTTTTTTTAAACTCGTGCACACATTCATTCGTCTTCATCTCCCCACCATCCCCTACTATACAGGCCGCCTACTGAAGGTGAATAAGACTGACCCTCATGAGATTCTGGGCCCTATGAAAAGTTACTACGACCTGTGCCTCACTGACCCGGCCCGCCACAACGAGACAGAGCTGAAGAGCCAATTCCTGGAGGCCTTCAACCATTTAGGTATCAACTTCAACCCTGAAGGCGCTGACGTGTCTCCGAACATCACCGAAGAGTTTGATCTGACCTTAGTTGTGGCCAAAATGATGAAGATGCACTTGTGAGTCTAATTATTATGAGAAAGATGTCATTTTGTTTTGACTTGGCAATATTTTCAACCCCAAATGCCCTGACACACATTCTCACGACACCAACTAACTATATACAACGAAGAATTTGATCTGACCTTAGTTGTGGCCAAAATGATGAAGATGCACTTGTGAGTCTAATTATTATGAGTAAGATGTCATTTTCTTTTGAGTTTAGTGTTCGCTAGCCTGACATACATTCTGACGTCACAGGCTAAATTGAATTAAAAGCTTGATTTGACCTTAATTGCGACCAAAATGACGAAGACGCACTTGTGAGTCTAATTATAGGAGTAGGATAGCATTTTATTTTGAGTTCACTCCTACCTATGTTATGGTTTCGTCTTCGATCTCACAATTATTCAAAGTAATGAGGAAGAGAAACTCGTGAATAGTACAGTTGAGCAAGTAGAAAGTGCAAGAAAAGTATGGCTGTATATGGCAACATCTGGCAGTTCTTTGTAGTAAGCTTGCGTATCTTTATGAATGAATACCTGGAGACCCATCGCCAATGTAAGGTGGAACTTGATTGTCTGAACTTTGAGTAGAGGTGGAGGTGTTGCCAGATACAGCTATATTTTTCTTGCACTTTCTACTTGCTCAACTGTACAGTAGCCTATATTCGCAATCCAAAATATATATCCAGGCTTGCTTCGAATAGCCTGATCGAGAATTAAGCAAGATAAAGCAATTATAAAACACGATAAGCGTTGTAATTGGTTCACTATAGTATGTCAAATGATTCGAAACTTCAACAAGACCTGGAAACAAATTTTGGATTGCGAGTGTGTATATATGTTTACATTTAAGGGGATAATAATATAGAGTTGGTAAATCTGGAGCAACTGATTCCTCCAAACTATTCCGGGCAACAGGCCACCGCTACTTCTGTTTACCTGGTCCTGTTTCCTGGCATACTTTAGAGGAATTAGGCACTCTAACATACCAGAAGGACTCTACTACCCACTTAAGGGACCCCGTGATATAGTCAGAAAATTGGAGGTTAGTGAGTCCTTCAAACATTGCCACGAAACACCACCTATATGGGAAAAAAAAAAAAAAAAAAAAAAAATATTATATATATATATATATATATATATATATATATATATATATATATATATATATATATATATATATATATATATATATATATATATATATATATATATATATATATATATATATATATATATATATATATATATATATATATGCAGAATAACTCGCAAGGAAAATGAAAAACGAAATACCAAGCTTTCGTCTATTTCTCAAGACATCTTCATTACCCTGAAGATATCTTGAGAAATAGACGAAAGCTTGGTATTTCGTTTTTCATTTTCCTTGCGAGTTATTCTGCAATTATATAAATCACGTGTACTTGTGATTACTAATGAATATATATATATATATATATATATATATATATATATATATATGGAAGGACCTTGTTTCGTGGCATAGTCAGGAGGAATCAGAAGCCACCAAGTCTCGTACTCGATCACAGTACATGTTTACTCTGACACCTGCAGTACTCCCTTCTTTGTTTACTGTTTACATGTTTACTCTGACCCCTGCAGTACTCCCTTCTTTGTTTACTGTTAATTTGTTTACTCTGACCCCTGCAGTACTCCCTTCTTTGTTTACTGTTTACATGTTTACTCTGACCCCTGCAGTACTCCCTTCTTTGATATACTGTTGGATGTGGATGACGAGGATCAGTCAAAGTTCGTGCTCAAGATAACCCCACCGCTCTTCGAATCACCCTTCACCAATGACCTGGCGAAGGCTGTGTGTCTCGGGAGATACACAGAACGCCAACAAGTGAACAGAGTCAACAAACAAGAACTCAACCTAAACGGAGCTTATGAGACCTTCATTAATTGCATGGTTAGGCTAATCTGACATTTATTATTATTATTATTATTATTATTATTATTATTATTATTATTATTACTGTATCATATCTTTTGACTCCCTAACCATTATCTTATTTATTATTATTATTATTATTATTATTATTATTATTATTATTACTGTATAATATATTTTGACTCCCTAACCATTATCTTATTTATTATTATTATTATTATTCCATTTGACCATTACTATATCATATTTTTTGACTACCTAACCATTATTTTATTTATTATTATTACTACTATTATTATTATATTTTTTTGAACCCCCCAACCACCTTCTACGATCATTACATACGTCATATATTAACCTATTTGACCATTATCTTAGTTTTTTTTTTTAATGGGAAATGACAGTGTGGTTTTGACAGGAAAATGTATATATAAAAAACACAACAAATTTATATCTCATCTTGTATTGATTGATCTATATATATGTGGCAAACGACAATGTGGTTTCGAGTGGAATATACAAATGTACAGACACGAGCACTAATAAGTATTCACAGGTGTGTGATTCGAATACCAAGTGACAGTAAATAAATGCACAATAAGATCTTCTACATTGGAACTACTTCGTTGGTGAATTGAACTGTTCAAAGCTTCAAACCAAAGCTGTATACTTATTAGTGCCCGTGACTGTACATACACGAGCACTAATAATGAGTTAGTAGCCTACCCTATGCAAGTCTTATTGGAGATGCGAATCATCTGATTGACCTACCAGTGAATTACGTATTACAATACTTAATAATTAATCTGTCTGATATATATATATATATATACACTGTACTTTTTATTATTACAATACATAATAATTACCTCCTTGTCTGATATATATACTGTACTTTATATTATTACAATACATAATAATTACCCTGTCTGATATATATATATATTGTACTTTTTATTATTTATACACTCAATCATCAGCGAGGTTATTTTAAACAGACCATCATGAATACTTGTAATATATTATGACTCGTGACTAAACACTTGGATACCATATGGAGTCTCTAGCCCACCCTAGTCGAAGCCAGAGTTCTGAAGCAGGTGGTTTCTGGACAACAGCCCACCCAAAGCCTCTGTTGGTTGTTGGAGAGGAACTGTGCATAGCCTCGTTATGGTTTGGGTGGGCAGTCGTCCAGAAACCGCCTGCTTCAGATCTCTGGCTTCGACTCAGGTGGGCTAGAGATCCGAATGTACACTCGTGATACATAATCCCTGACCAGAGACGAACGGCAGGCACCACACATACATACCCTGCATTCGAACTCAGCCTCTATATGTGTACTGGGTGGGGAAATGAGCGACAACAGGCGATTCGAAGCTTTCTGCTCCTCACACTCTGGTCAGAAATTATGTATCACGAGTGTACCCAACAAAATTAATTGAGCACCCTACATCTCACCTTATATAAATAATTCGGTATATTTCCAGACCGATGAACAGGGTTTAAAAGTACGCTTGGACAAAATAGAAGCCATGTTGAGAAATATGGATCTGACTCACAACATAAACAACAAGACAGTGGAGGAAGACTTCATAATTAATCTTCGCTTCAATGTAAACTATTTGTTGAAAGACTTGAATGAGGTGAGTTTGGACACAATTATTGATTATACATAACGTTATTCTAGTTATTCATTTAATTACTTATTCTATTTTGTATAGGAAAGTGAGATGTACTGTATTTACATTCGCTTTTTACTTCTCTCGGACGCCATATAATTATAAAAGGTATATTCTTATAACATTATTGTGCAAAAAGTCATTAATTTCATCTAATATTTCGGTACAGCACATGCCAGACCCGGCCAGCCTCCGTGCCCAGACTCTAGCCAAGAATTACACATCTTACCCCATGAATGATCTCTACTCCAAACGTGTATTCTCTCAGGTCGTAAGTATAGCCTTATCCTTATCGACACACACACACACACACACACACGTTACTGTATAGCATGTCCCTCACAAAATGAATTTTCTCTCTCTCTCTCTCTCTCTCTCTCTCTCTCTCTCTCTCTCTCTCTCTCATGCACTACTCACGACTGTATAAAATGTCCCTCACAAAATAAATTCTCTCTCTCTCTCTCTCTCTCTCTCTCTCTCTCTCTCTCTCTCTCTCTCTCTCTCTCTCTCTCTCTCTCTCTCTCTCTCTCATGCACTACTCACTACTGTATAAAATGTCCCTCACAAAATGAATTCTCTCTCTCTCTCTCTCTCTCTCTCTCAAACACACACACTACAGTAGCTTACAGCACGTCCCACTTAAGATGAATACTGATTAACCCTTCTCCCCTCTCACCCCCCCCCCCTACAAACACAGATTGACTGGAAACGACTGGTAACTGAACTGGTGGGTCAAGACCTTGACGAGAAGGCGTTCAGTGTTCACGTTTACTTCAAAGAACGACTCGATGCTATCTTTGGTGTACTCGAGGAGGAGATGAATGAGTAAGTTTTTGTAATGACCTATGTATGTTGTAGTGATGGGAAGGTATGTATGTAGGTATGTATGTATGTATGTATGCATATATGTACAGTTGGACACATGAATGGGTGGTACAGCCCAGGTGAAAGATACTTGTCCCATTTGAGCAACCAGTGTCTATTATGAGGTAGTTGATATTTATTACCATCCTCAATACTGACTTCTGCCCCTGGTGTCTCCTATTTGGCATTAAAAGGAACTTGATATTGGGAGAAATTGACCATCTTTCACCTGGGCTGTACCACCCATTCATGTGTCCAACTGTATGTAGGTATGTATGTATGTATGCATATATGTACAGGTATGTAAGTTGTAGTGATGGGAAGGTATGTATGTACAGTTGTCCAAGAAAACACAGCAACCAAATCTGGCAGCTGCTCCAAAGTAAACACTCGTATTTTATCAATGGATCACTCAGAACCTACAGTAACCTTTGTAAGGATGGATGTTATTGGCTTTAACTAATTACATAGATCCATCCATACAAAGGTTGTAGGTTCTGAGTGATTCATTGATAAAATACGAGTGTTTACTTTGGAGCAGCTACCAGATATTGCCACACACCAGCAAATTTGGTTGCAGTGTTTTCTTGGGCAACTGTAGGTATATAAGTTGCAATGATGAGAAGGTATGTATGTATGTATGTATGTATGAAAGCTGCAATGATGGGGCTGTATATAATATGAATGTTGCAATGTATGTATGAGTTATAATGGGGCCATATATATGTATTTAAGTACTATATATATTTTTTTTAATTTGTTATATACACTAAGGAATGATAATGATGACGATGTTGATGAGTATTATAATTATGATGTTTAGATTTAAGGGGACTAGTTTATATTTTATATGTTACTCCCTCTCCCCTCCCTCCCCCCCTCCTCCTCCTCCTCCCCTCCCACTACAAACTATTACCTTTCTCATCATCATTATACCACGACCTCCACCACTACACACACACATGCACCTACATATATTTTCCCCATCACACACAACCTCCACCACTCTCGATCCCCACCCACCACCAACTTCCATCACAAACACTATTATCACCCCTCCTCTCTCCCCCCATCATCAACAACACCAACATCACCCAGTCTTTCCACCTCAACCACCACCAATCAACCACTTTCCCCATCATGCACTACCAATCAATCAATCTCTTCAACCACCCCCAACACCATATACTTCCAACCAACCACTCCATCCATCCATCCATCCACTGACACTACCACTACCACTACCAACCAACCAACCACTCCATCCATCCATCCACTGACACTACCACTACCAACCAACCAACAAATCCATCCATCCATCCATCCCACCACTGACACTACCACTACCAACCAACCAATCCATCCATCCATCCCACCACCACCACTAACCAATACCAACCAACCAACCAATCTATCCATTCACAGAATCGGCAAATTAAACTTGCAAAACATGATACTGGCGTTGTGGAGTGAGAGACTATACTTTGACCTGATAGAACCCGTGGATGCTAAGATTGGGAGTGAGTCTTACTGCTACAGAGCCACCGTCAACCTAATGGAAGACTTCACCTCAGTCCTCTACCTTGACTCACTACAAGACCGTGAGATGAAGGAGGATGTGGTGAGTGTTCTGTGCATGACTCTTCTATAATTATGTGGTAATTAATTATTTGATATGATAAATAATTGGTGTTGCTGTTGTTGTTGTTGTTGTTGTTGTTGAAGTTCCTCAAGCTGTCTGGCCGAACAGCCCCGAGTTCTTGAGGAAGGCTATGGCTTGAACCGGGCTTTCCCACAGTGCCCTCAGTGAGTGTATCTTGTGTTGTTGGCGAGTGTCGTTGTGTTCGTTGCAGTCTTCCATGATGTGTTTAATGGAATGGGGTGCTGTGTTGCATCCTGGGCAGGTATCTGTGATGGCTCTGTCTAGTTTCTTTTGATATGTTAGAAGAGCCGGATGGTGGCCGCTTCTCAACCTGGCCAGGTGAACTCTGTCTTCGCGGGGTAGGGAGGATTCTGATGGGTGGATGTCAGGGGGTCGTGCATGTAGCAGGGTGTTGTTTTTAAGTTTTTTGATGGAATGGTGGGTGATTTGAGTGTGGATGTGTTTTTTGAGGCTGGTTTGGGGTGGGCAGGGTGTAAGAGATGATAGTATTTGTGTGTGGTATCGTGTACTGGGGGTTGTTTTGATGTTTCTTGGCATCTCTGGGTGTTTTACCATGTAGTGTAGTGGGTGGTGTAGATTTCTGGAGGCTGCGGCAAATGTTTGTGTGCCTCTCATGTCAAGGTGGTCCTTAATCTTGAGGATTTTGGTTTCGTGGGGTAAGTGATCTGTAGGTGTGGTAGCTGTGCAGCCTGTGATTATTCTTAGGGCTCTGTTTTGTATGGTCTGTAGGGTGTTAAGATGATGTTGCTGTTGTTGTTGTTGTTGTGTACAGTCGGCGGCAAAAGTCCTGTCGCCGTATCTGTCAAGTCGAGAACTACAGTATGGAAATATAAGCTTCACAGGCTCCTAAACTGAAAAACCAGAGGGGCTCTCATTAAATTGCTCCCCTGATATTGCAATTCTGTAAGGTGAATGTCTTTGTGCAATTTATTAGCCTTTATATTATCCTTAAAGAAGTGCTGAGTGAGGCAACATAGGCTGATCGAGTATGTAAGCGAGCTCAAGCAAATATGAAACAGGGTAATTATAATAAGCGTTATAATTGGTTTACTAGTATGTCAAATGATTCGAAACTTCAACAAGACCAGCTGGATACAAATTTTGGATTGCCAGTGTATTTTTTTTTTTTTTTTTTTTTTTTTTTATTAATTGCGCCGTAGCGTCAATCAACAGGCAGGCAACAATACATACGGGTAGGCGGGACCCATGAGAATCCAATGACTACAACTACACATACACACACACACACACACACACACATCACGAAAACATAACATAATGGAGCACAAGCATACAGACAAATAAAGTACAACACCGTGAGACAAAGGCAGATCTGCATGAGGAGTAGTGACATGTATAACTCTTATTTTATTATAATTATTTGATGTGATAACCAGTGCTGTTGTTGTTGTTGTTGTTGTTGAAGTTCCTCAAGCTGTCTGGCGGTGCTGTTGTTGTTGTTGTTGTTGTATAATGAATTAGCTTCCTCCACTCAAACATTTGTCAAACACGTATTATGTACACTCGTGATACGTAGTCCCTGACCAGAGACGAACGGCAGGCACCACACACACCCTGCATTCGAACTCAGCCTCTATATGTGTACTGGGTGGGGAAATGAGCAATACCAGGCCATTCGAAGCTTTCTCCTCCTCACATTCTGGTCAGAAATTATGTATCAGAGTGTACAGTAACATAATATAATACTGTATTCTCAAGATTGAATTAATAATAGGTGACTGGTCTACTTTTCATCCCTAAGCGGTTAGTATATAGTGCAGTATTGATTGATTGATTAGCAGCCGCAACAGCGAGGTCATATAGCGCCCGAAGATGAAGGTGATTGAGAGCAGTAATATTATTCCTGATGGAACTCGGACCAGTATTTTATTTGTAAATGCATTAGTTTGGGATGCATCTAGGCCTTGGTGTAAAATTTGATGAAGTTTATTTTGAGAAATGGTGACATATGGTTCCATAATAAAGAAACACACCTTCCTTTCCGATAATATACACAGTTTAAAGCACAGTGTATTTTTATGTTTGTGTAATGTCATATTATTACACTGCAATTCAAACCCAGACCATAATAAAATACTCTTTGATAATATATTCTTTTCAGTTTCACACAAGACATAATAACATATAATCAAATATATATACGGTATGTATATATACTATCGGAGGTACCCGGCATTGCCTGGGAAAGATGAAGGCCCGAGACTGATTGAATTTCCAAATAGCCTTTTTATCTTCTTCATCCGTTCAAGCTGTACATTTGGTGCGCGTTTTAACGGCTCGAACGGAAAAAATCCGTTCGAGCTTCTATTCCAGCGGCACATTTGGAGCTCTTCTTTATGGTTTTAACCAATAAATAGAATATTTGACATTTTCACGTAATTTTTAAGTCAAGTTATGTCATGTTACGTCATAAAAACCTTTGCCGGTGGTGCTGATTCAGAATATATAGTTTTGGGGGTGTAACTGGGTTTTTTTAGCGGATTTATAGTAGATGACGTAATTTTTATGTCGAGTTACGTCATGTTACGTCACACCAAAACCTGCGCCTGGTGATGGTGATTCAGCATATATATGGGTTTTAGATGTAGGTGTAACCGTTTTCGAGTTATAAGCGGACAAACAGAGACGGTTTTGCCATTTATAGCATAGATATATATCTCTTTAATTAGGCTCAAACAGCAGCATCTTGCCAACTGTATTTTCAGATCAGGAATATGGCCGACTTCAGCAAAAAAGCGGCCAAGCAGATGCTGCAAAGACACGTGAACTTGGGCGAGGACGGTACCAATAAAACTGAAGACCTGCTCCTAAAACTAGAGAATTTGATGGAGAGTGTAGCTAACCCAAGTTACGCCAAAGAAACACTGGAGCGGAATCTATTGGTAATACAAATTAAAATGTATTAATATAGTACTTACTGAATATTGTGTGTTTATAAATTAATATATGTAAATTGTATAAAATCATTTAATACAGAATATAGTAGTAATTAGTTGCATGTCTGATGGGGTTGTTTGTGGGTGTGTGTGTGTGTGTGTGTGTGTGTGTGTGTGTGTGTGTGTGTGTTTTTTTTTTTTTTTTTTTTTTTTTTTTTTTTTTTTTAGCATTACTCGAAAACTACTGTACTAAAAAAAAAAAGTCATCTATCTAGCTTTTCTTGTCAACCTATTAAATTATTTTATTGTCCTAATCCACGCGTGTCACATTTCAGAATGATTCTCCATACGGGCAAAAACTGAAGAATATGACCGGGAGTTTTATGGAGACCTCGTTGATGTTATTGGAACGTTACCGGAGTATGCTTTACCAGAGTTTGTTCCTCAACCCTTCAAACCCGAGTCAATTGTGAGTAGGCTAGCTTTTTTTTTTTTTTTTTTTTTTTTTTTAATCTGCTGACTTTTTTTTTTTTTTTTTTTTAATCTGCTGACTTTTTTTTTTTTTTTTTTTTTTTTTGCTGGCTTTTTTTTTTTTTTTTTTTTTTATCTTAACCAAATTTTCCTATTAGAAACCTGAGTCAATTATTGTGAGTAGGCTGTCTTATTATTATTTTTTTTTTTTATCTTAACCAAATTTTCCTATTATTAGAGTAGACAAACTAATCATTTTCAAAGTGAACGTAAAGAAACACAGTGGAACCAATTTTAATAGTTTAACTCTCACATGGAACCAATTTTAATAGTTTAACTCTCACATGGAACCAATTTTAATAGTTTAACTCTCACATGGAACCAATTTTAATAGTTTAACTCTCACATGGAACCAATTTTAATAGTTTAACTCTCACATGGAACCAATTTTAATAGTTTAACTCTCACATGGAACCAATTTTAATAGTTTAACTCTCACATGGAACCAATTTTAATAGTTTAACTCTCACATGGAACCAATTTTAATAGTTTAACTCTCACATGGAACCAATTTTAATAGTTTAACTCTCACATGGAACCAATTTTAATAGTTTAACTCTCACATGGAACCAATTTTAATAGTTTAACTCTCACATGGAACCAATTTTAATAGTTTAACTCTCACATGGAACCAATTTTAATAGTTTAACTCTCACATGGAACCAATTTTAATAGTTTAACTCTCACATGGAACCAATTTTAATAGTTTAACTCTCACATGGAACCAATTTTAATAGTTTAACTCTCACATGGAACCAATTTTAATAGTTTAACTCTCACCTTCAGATGGCGCCAGTTCCTGCTTCCTTACAGTAACTCAGGCGTTGCTGTCTATGCTCTCAACAAATTCTGTAAGTATATAATAACAATTGTGTGAGTGAGTGAGTGTGGTGTACTATTATTATTATTTATATAGTTATTCATTATTATTACTATTATTATTATTTTGTATAGCAGTGAATCCATGTATCTATGTATGTGTGTGTGTAATTATTTGTTTTAAATAGTAGTAATTCCATAAACATGTGTACTGTTATCATTTGTGTTGTGGTACCAGTTATTTCGTGTATATGTGTAATAATAATTTGTGTTTAATAGCAGTTGTTATTCCTTATATGTGTAATAATAGTTTGTTTAATAGCAGTAATTCTGTATATGTGTGTGTAATTTGTGTTTAATAGCAGTTGTTATTCCGTATATGTGTAATAATAATTTGTGTTTAATAGCAGTTGTTATTCTGTATATTATGTGTGTACCATTATCATTTGTGTTGTGGCAGTGATCCCTTTTGGAGCGATGGAAATGCCCCTCTACCACCCTGGAGTACCAGAATACCTCAACTATGCTGGTGTTGGTCACATGATTGCCCACGAACTCATGCACGGCTTTGACTCGACCGGTAAGTAATTAATTGGTTATCACGGAACGACAGCACTTGGTGAATGAGGACAGATCGAGGCTTCATTGATCAAGTACATTTAGAGACAGGAATTCGTGGTACAGCCGAGGTGGAAAATGCTTATAAGTTCCTCCTAGTATACTCTTTAGCGACCAAAAAGATTTATTTACCAGAGGCAGAAACTATAATGTGGGATGGTGACGATAAGTAAATACTGGACAAAATAAAAAAAGTCACTGTTTACTGCAGATGGACAATAATTTATCTTCCACCTGGGCTGTACCACCAATTCCTGTGTCCAATAAAAGCTCCTCCTATTTAAGTGTTTGTTCATTAACCATCCTGTCAACACCTTAATTATTATTCCGTGTGGCTGTACCGTACATTCATAGCTTACACTACAAGTTTATTTTATTTTTATATTTATTTATTTATTATATACATATATATATATATATATTTTTTTTTTTTTTTTTTTTTTTTTTTTTTTCCTGGCTACAGTGAAAGTCTAAGTAGATCCAAGGGGACAACTTTGTAATTTGTCATGTTACTATTTTTGTTCATAATTGCAATTGACATTTAATGCTTTAAATTGTGCAAATTGTTACAAATAATTTATGGTAGTGAGAGTGTGAACTATAATTATCAAACCTGAAATTTGCCGAGTTATATCAGTCCATAATTATTCACCACTATGTTTAATTGTCTACTGATACAGGGATCCACTACAACGAAGATGGCAAGACGAATATGACAACACCAGACGACTTCCAACTCTACAGTGAACAAATCGCAGGCCAACTTGAACTTTATAGATCCTCCACCAGTAACACCAAACTCTCATCAGTCTTTCAAGTTAGTCACATCAATATAATTATCTACTTTATATATATATTATCTTTTTGTAACATCAATATAATTATCTACTTTATATATATATATATTATCTTCTTGACGACACATAATGAACATCTATCTATCTTTTTGACGACACATAACAAATATCTATTATCTCTTTGACTACACATAATGAATATCTATCTATCCATCTATCTATTTATCTCCTTGACTACACATGATATATATACACATAATAAACATCTATCTATCTCCTTGACTACACATGATATATATACACATAATAAACATCTATCTATCTATCTCCTTGACTACACATATACACATAATAAACATCTATCTATCTATATATCTATCTCCTTGACTACACATGATTTACACATAATAAACATCTATCTATCTCCTTTACTACACATGATATTCACAAAACAAACTACAGGCACTCAGGTAAAAGGAAGAGGTTGTGATCGTTTAAGAAAATTGGAGGCTTCTGATTCCTCATGACTATGCCACAAAACCAAGCTCCTTCCATAATGTTGGTGTTTCATGGCAATATTTGGAGAACTCTTTTACCTACAATATAATATTATGTCAAGAATTTGTCTTTATCTATTTACCTATCTTATTTCTATACCACTTAATGTATGTCGAGAAGTATCGTCTCCATTTCTCCATACACTCTTTCTTTTCCATCTTGCTTTGACAACAATATTTCATTTAATTTCAATTTTACTCTCCACAAAATGGGGCTTTCACTTCTACATAACTGTCCTTTTTTATAATATAATAATCTGTTACCTTTTGTGCCTACTGTCCCACCTCTCAAAACACACCTTCTTTCTCGGGTGCCATATGACCTCGCTGTTGCGGCGCCTAATATCAATCAATCAATCAATCAATTAATTAATCCATCTTACTTCCTCTCTAACTAAACCACACCAACCTCTATATTTAACAGCTGAACAAGTACCTGAAATTCAACGAGGTGTTAGCCGAGTCTGGAGCTGCACAACTAGCCTGGGAAGCCTACCTCCTAGCGAGTGAGTTAATTAATTTTGTGTTGGTAAATCTGGAGCAACTGAATCCTCCAAACTATTCCAAGCAACAGAACAAACACCACCATTATTATTTTGCTCTTCTGGTTCCGTTTGTTTCCAGGCATATTTTGGAGGAATCAAGGCACTCCAATGTAACAAAAGTGAATTACCCCCTTGTAATAACTTTGATTCCTTCACCATGCACTCACTCTCATCACTCACCTCCACCATCAATCAGTCTTCTCCCTCATTCTACTTCATCAACTGCCTCCTTCACTCACTCACTTTCCCTCAACTATATTTCCTCCACCACCATCAACCACCTTCCTTCCTCACCTTCACCATCAACCACCTTCCTCCCTCATCCGCAAATAAACTTGCCACCAAGGACCAATTTGCTTCATTCAGCCTCAGTTTCACCCCTCGGCCATTCACTTTGGCTTTCATCTCTCTCATACAACCATCCATATATATACTGAACAGCTATGGTGACATAACACATCCCTGTCTCAGCCCTACACCAATATCAAAACTCTCACTTAGATCACCCTCTACCCGTACACATGCTGTTGCCTCTGCATAAAAGGCCTCAATGCCTTTCAGCAAAGATCCCCCCAACACCATAAATTCTCAACACCTCTGACATTGCCTTCTCCAAGTCCATGAAGGCAGCATACAACTTTCTACCCTTCCCAATATATTTCTCCACTATTGATTTTAATGCAAATATTTGGTCCACACATCCTCAACCCTTTCTGAACCTTCCCTGCTCCTCACTAACTTTATTCTCTGTTACTTCATTCATACCCGTCCATACTACTCCTCCTTCCATTCCCTCCCACAGTCCACTCTCCCTTTCCTCCTTTCACTCAACCACTCCACATCCTTTCACATGTGTCTCCGTCACTCCCATCACATCCACTCTTCCTTTCTTGAAACATTCTACAATCTCTCGTCTCTTGGTCACATCTGTCATTCCATTCACATTCACGGTTACTATTCTCATACACTCCCTCTTCCCCAATCCCTCTACAGGTCAGCCCGGAGACTCCCCCCCCCCCCTCCCCCGCCAGTAGTCATAGCTGACTACTTCCCCACTGAGGGACCACTGATAGCTGGCAAGGCCAATGCAGTTTTTTTTTTTTTTTTTTGGAAGAGGTCACTTCCTCTTCCGGTTTTGTGTATACGCAATGCATTTTTTTTTGGCTAGAAAAGTTTTTTATTGGTTCTTAGATAGATCTATGCCAAGAAAACCTCACTACAATGTGATATGATGCAACTTATTGCGATTTCAATTATGTGCTTAAAAAAGAAGCAATTTTTGGATATATCTCTTTATATATTTATATACTTGGGCCATGAATGCAGTATTTTTTTTTTTTTTTTTTTTAACTCCTCAGGTGTCCGAAGTTCAGCCAGCGTGTCCAGAGATCGATGCTGTTAACCATTCTCATGTTTAAAGGGAAAATACAACCCTGTCCGAAGTTGGTTAGAGCTGTCCGAAGTTAGAAAATTTCTGCCTAACTTCGGACACTTGAAAATTAAAAAAAAAAAAAAAAACAAGCACGAATTTAGCGTGCTTAATTTTTTTTGTTATCTGGATTCAGTAGGTACTCTACCTGGCTACCACATGACACCAACAGGAATAAAATTGCACCATTATTAACAGAGTTATTCACTAAAACATGTAAAAAATTTCCAAAGTTAAGGAGTTTTACAGTACCGTAATACCAATTCAAGATGGCTACCGAGTGTTTACATCGTCCCGGTATACAAAGTGAATCCCTGGTTAGGTCCCGGTAGTTTGTCGCGGTCCTGATTACGTTAGGTCAGGTCAGATGAGGTCTACGTAATTAATGCGTTGCAGTGTTTTTCAGATGAATCTAGTTCAAATATGGCGAAAATGAGGTGTTTTCGGAGATTGTGTTGGGGGGGAGGGGCGATATCTCCCAAAACACTAATTTTTGCGACGGATGTGAACAATAAATTCGTTAAAAACACACTATATAACATTGCATTCTGAAAACCTCGAGTTGAAAACAAATTATGGACAAACACTTGACTATTACAATTTTTTTTTAATAGCCTGTCAATTATAATCACCAGCCACCTACCTCTCTCCTTAAACAGAGGCCGCCGACCCCGTTATTGAAGACTACGTTTACGGAACAAGTAAGTACACACACATACACTCAGTATTAAAAGAGATATGATTAATTATTGAGGTTACCGCCGCCCAGATGCCAGACGAGACTGAAGGTTTACATGTCATAATAGAGTCAGACATTATAGACAAAACAGAACCCAGGAAGCTGTAAGTTAGCCTCCATAATCTATCCATACGTCCTAACTTGAACAGAACTCAATTCGTATTATAAAACACCACTATCTTATAATATTCTAATTCATACTTGACTAGCTTGACCAACACATGCTAAATTAACATATTACTGATCAATGATTCAACTATTGTCGTCAAATCATAAAGATACTATACAATACAATATATATAATTATACAGGACTTACATATTTTTCTCTGCACATTCAAAACAAAGTTAACAAACTCAGCTCACTTCAACATCAGAATTTCCCTTTTTACCTCAATTATTCCCTGTTCACTCTTGATCATTGATGGTCTTTTTTTGGTATTTCATCTGGTAGAAATGTCCGTTTACTCTTGTCGAACGAACTGTATATTATTTCCGTGTGGACTCGAAAATTTCCTAAAACAGAGAAATTTCCCTGCACCTGGCAACACTGCACACTTGTGGTCGTGGGAAGCATAACCCGTTTTCTATTAATTCTAGCATAGGATACAATTATATCTTATCTTTATTTTATTTTTTTGCTCTTTTGTTCATCCACCAGCCAGGTTACCTATTTCTGTTATTACATTTTCAATCTCAGTCATCATTGTGTAATAATAAAGCAAATTTACTATAATTAGCAGTCCCAATACTCACATTCCTTAATAGGTGAGAGATAACAATAATTGATACATTAATTATCATTCCACTATTATCCTTAAGGGGGTGCGGGAGTAGGGGACAGGCTTGGGGGGGGTGCGGGAATAGGGGGACAGGCTGGGGGGGGGGGGGGGGGGGGGGTAGAAAGCCTGTCCCCTATTCCCGCACCCCCCCAAGCCTGTCCCCCTACTCCCGCACCCCCCAAAACCCCCTGCACCTCCCTAAACCCCCCCAAGCCTGTCCCCCTATTCCCGCACCCCCTTAATTCTTTCATTTACCTTGGACAACAGTGGACAGTGACCTTGAGTCAGCCCGTCGTCGGAGATCCGAGGATGAAGTGAGCTCTTCTAATGGTGATGGTGTACGTAGATTGAAACGCCAGGTAGAGTTCCGCAGCAGGAGTTTATCTTCCTCGTACCCCTTACCCAGTCTAACAACCTCAGATGAACGCCTGCCTTGGATCAATCTTAATCCACTTCAGCTATTCTTCTTGCGTCTTGCACAGGTATGTTTTAACTCATTTATACTGACCATATCCAAAGTTTCTAACCACTAGGCTATTCCACTAACTGTAGTTATAACCTTCTTCATCCTGTTCAACACTTCTTGTTTCTTGCATAGGTAGGTTTTAAATCATTTATACTGACTATATCCTAACACCACTAGTAGGCTATTATGGTGTTCCTCTAACTGTGATATTGTTATATAGTCAACCTAACTAGGCTACTTAAATAGTTTCTCGTGGGGCTCTAGAGCCTGTCGACTTTCTTATTGGTAGCCTACTTTCTAGGAAACTTATAGTACTGTACATTAAAGCATGCAATGATTATTTAATTATTCTGTCTGAATATTTAAGTCTTACGTGATGTACTAAGGAAAAAAAATACAATATAGGTGCCTAAAACATTTCACCAGTAACTATAGCATAAATTATATATACTATAGTACTTTACCATTCCTATATATATATTAACAATACCATTAATTACAATGTAAGTGGTGTTTCGTGGCAATGTTTGAAGGAATCACTAACCTCAAATTTTCTGACTACATCACAGGGTCCCTTAAGTAACTAACTATATAACTAGCCAGGACTACCTTACCCTCCTCAGAACCATTGTGATAGTAGCAGTGAGCTGAACCTGCTGACTGTGATGGAAAGTGCGGACCTCCCACCCTATCTCAGGTGAGAATACTGTACACTTGTGATCAAAAGTACTGACAGTCTCTGGTGAATGAAAGTGTTCGAACCATGTGAGTGAATCTCTATGAACCAATATTACAGTAGTTTCACTTACTTGGTAGGGATACTGTACACTTGGGATCAAATGTCTTGACAGTCTCTGGTGAATGAAAGTGTTCGAACCATTTGAGTGAATCTTAATGAACCAATGTTACAGTAGTTACTCATAATTTATTGAGGCCATTTCCTTCGATGGTGTTGAGAGGACAACTGAATCTGACTGTACTGTACACTGCTTTTCTTCTTTATCTCATCCAATAAGATACAATAACATGATTCTAGAGGCTTGCAACAGTCTCAAAACTTTTCTGTCAATTATCCAATGTTCTTTCTACAGATATTTTGGTCTCCTTAATTTTTTTGAAGTGTTCCACATATTGCTCGACAAGTTAATTAACCAGTCAGTATTCTAAGACGACTAAGTGGTAACCATATATAACTTGACGAGCAATATGTGGGACACTTCAAAAAAACCAAGGAGACCAAAAACTCTGTAGAAAGGACATTGGATAATTGACAGAAAAGTTTTGAGACTGTTGGAGCTGCACATTCTTTTGGATTCTAAATTGTTGGGATGTACAGTTGGCACCATAAGTCGTGTCGCTAATAATCCTACCAAGTCATGAAGTACAGAATGTAAATATAAGCTTCACAGGCTCGTAAAATGAAAACTAAGAGAAGTTTATCAATTTGCCCCTAGCATACTGTAATTATTCTATATGGTGAAAGTGTTGGTTAGATGATTATCCTTCAAGTAGCGCTGAGTAAGGCGACTGGACTTGCCACCGACTGTACAATTGTCTGCATTTATAACTGTTACAGGAAAATAGGAATGCTGCTGCTGACTGCACCAGTTATAGGTGCTGGTGGCAAGTGTATATTGTAATACTGTACAGTATTCAGGAATATGGGAGGGAATAAACATAGGCCTCAGAATTATGATATTGTATTAACATGAATTACAGTACTGTACTGTATATAACTGAGGCTATATTTATTACACCTTAAGACAAAATTGCTTAACTCATAAAAATCTTTGCTTAAGAATACAAACTTCTAAATTTCAGAGTGAATTACATCTTCAGAAATCAGCCATTGTTTGCTGCTGCCTTCAGATGCGACCTTGAAACACCTATGAACCCAACAGAAAAGTATCCTTATCGTCTGGGTTGATCGGACACTTGCACACCTCACTCGGCAATCTCCACCAAAGAGGTTCAACTTTTTAAATGCAATTACATGGCCCATAATATCCCTGTCTTTGCTTCCCAATAATATTAGTTCAACACCTACACCCTGAATGATTTTGTAATACTGTAATAGAATGACCACATAGATTGGTAACAGAGTTAGATTTAATGGTACTGAATAATATAGTAAATGGCCGCTCAAATAGGTTTTGGTTACACTAATTGTGACAAAACAGCATTGGTCCTGCACTGAATTTATTTGAGAGCAGGTAGTTGGACACATAATAAAGTGTTGCTTCTAGACTGAATGGTGTTGGGAAGAAAATACTGGGAAGTATGACTAGGGTGATGTCATTTTCACAACACTGCTAAAACGACTTTCATCAAGGGTCTCGGTATGATTGAAGTAGCCTTTTTTTCAAAAATACAGTACTGTCCAACCTCCCTTTTTGTTTGAATTTGCTCTATAATGTCAATAGAGGTGCTGTGGCTCGGTTTTTGCCTGGCACATTCAAATTGAGCTACAAGCTATGAACCAAACAATAAAATCACTTTATTGAAAATTAAACAATGTTAATGAGCTAATCCTTCTACAAAGTTTTACTAAGTTAGACAAGAAACACAATGCCAAAACTCCAGTACGCAAATTCTGTCATGGTCACTAAAATTGTACAAACACTGTACAGTATACCAGTATAGAAGCATTCCAGAAGCAATAGCACCACTGGTACAGTACTGTAACCTTCATCAACTAGGCTATATAATTTTATTTTATTCTTTGTATTACTATATTCTCTAACCTGGTTTGTGTGACATGACCCTTGAGCTCTGGCAAAGGTGTACTCCTACTGCACCAACTTGTTGCCCCGGCTCAACCTTAAGTCTTGAAACATGTATCCACCATGTGTATCCATTTTAATGCACTCGACCATTGTACACTTGGTGATATAGTGGAGTTGTCAACTTGTAATATTTAATAATTTTCTATTTTGCACTTTGAACAATTTACTTTTAAGTTTCTAAAACTATCAAAAACTCATAATTCATGCTGATAAAGATTGCTAAGATTTGGCAACACTCATATGAAGCATGATTTGGGAATACTGTTAGTAGATTTTGATAGGAATGCGAGTCTGTAACTCTATATGTACATACCACTCCATTCTCATTTGTACTGCTGTGCAGACAAGATATTCACCCACTCTATTATTGTGTGTGTGCTATGCCCATTTGTATTCATGCAAACTTTATAGCAATGTCCAAGCAATGCCTATAAGAAAACAGTTTATCATCCTTGCATATATTGCATTTTTTCTGCTGGACCTACTGTAAGTGTCCTAAAAGGAAGAACAAAACACTCATTTTATTGGAAAAAGTAAAAATCTTTGACATATTAACTTTACAATTAAGTACTTGGGCTAGCTGCTCTTCTCTAGATTGATTGAAAATCAAAGAAGACTGTCCTAGGCCGGGAAGACCCTGTACGTCCAAGGAGGTGATAGAGAGGCGATACAGCAAACATGAAGGAAATAGAAGGAAAGGAGGGACAGTTGAAGAATTGAATGGGACTGGCTTGGGGCCGATGAGGCACCCAAACCCTTAAAGTACAAGAGGAAGTGTGATCTCATCAACTCTCTATGGATGGATGGATAAAGTAATCACATGTTAACACTACAATTTATTACATTTTTTTTTCTATTACATCATGTCATGTACATGTATGTGAATAAATCTACAACAAACCTAAACTAAAATTATTATTCCATGAACCACATATGCTTGGGTTAGCAAGCTAATGACATATTTATTCATGAAATTATTATATACTGGAGGCCCTGGATATTATGGTAAGATATCGTACTTCTCATTTAACAGAGGCCCAGTAGATCACTTATTCTGTATGACAATAAAAGAATCCTGGGAAAATAGTTGGTGGCCTTCAACGAGGAACTGAGTGTAAAATGGAGTGGTGGATACAAGCACATTATTAATTTGTGTTATATCAAGGGTATACTGTAGTGCAGATCATTTACTGCAATTTCAAGTGGTCCTAAATATCAATAAAAAAAATATCATAAGAAAACCAACCAAGGTAAACTATATCCCAGTGCTTCAAATACTAGTCACAATACTAAATTAAAAATCAGGCAGACAGGTTAACTCTCAGCATTTGAAAAAATTATTTAAAAAAAGTTAGAGTAACAATGTCATTCTATTATAATGCTACTGAAATAATATGAGTTTACACCGGTAATGTGGACAATTGGTTTCCAATTATTGTATCAACAGAAAACAATTCTGTATGCAATATATTATACCTGTAAGAGATTTCACTTATCAAGACTTCTCTTGTGTGTTCTCATTACCTGTATAACTGTCATATTATACAGTATGTAATTTCTTTCCTACACTGTTCGAAAAATATATTAATATAAAAGATAACACTTTACACTGTAAGGAGTACAGCTCTCATAATAATTATTTGAAGTGGCTCAACTTTCATAACACTTCTGTACAGGGCAAAAAAAAAAAAAGTCCTTTCATAGCATCAACTCTCCCACTCTTACTGATATATTTCAACTCCCTTTGATCAAGGAAACAAAGATTTAAGATCTATATCAATCTCCAACAAACTCTCAAGTTTCCTTTCAAACTGAGCACTCTTTTGTTGTGCCTCTTGAATATCAGAAAGTAACTTTGATGGTAATTTCTGCACTTTAGACTGATCATTTCTCAACACTTCTTCCCTCTCTGCTTTACGCTTGCGTGATCCCAGCATCTCAGGTTCCCTCATCACCTGTACCCACTGAGCATCACATGTGTCATAAGCAGACCACCACAACTGAGGAAAAGTAAACCTCTCTAGACTGCCAGGTTTATAGTACACAGGAATGTCTGGTAATTCTGACAGCTTGTGTGATACGCAAGCATATATAAGCTCAGTCCATGGCAGCTGTAACACATGTATCTCACAGTCCACAAAGTTGACATCTTGATAGCCAAATATTGGCTCCAGAATTCTCCTTGTGTTGTTGAGAATAGCTTGAAGGTGAGAGACTAATACTGTGGAATTGCCTTTTTGACAACCTGCCTGCATACCATATGAAATCACAATATTAGTGATATTTTTCCAAGTTGTGACACCTTCCACATGTAATTCAGGAAGCTCCAAACCATTAAGCAAGTGTAAGACACAAAGCACATCTGCTTTGTTCCAATTGGGTGAGGGAATCTGGCTCATGTTACTCAACTCTGGTGGAGGCCAGTCTAAATTACTCACATCCTCACTGTTTATTATCCTACCTAAAAACTTAATAACTGCATTGAAAAGTCCTATTAGTGTAGCTGGAGACATTGGAGATTTTCCATCTGTAGTTCTCTCACTGTGAGCCTGAAGAACAGGATGCACAAATTTTTTTGCGACAAAGCCACTGACGAAACTATTTAAACGAGAGCAAACAACTTCAATTGATTTGTTATACTGTTTCCATGAATCAAACAACAAATCCTGCAGCTTCTCTGACACCTCAGGTTTCAACAAGTCTTCTTCTATCAAATTCCAGCCTTCACCAGTCCTGTTTCTACACTCATAAAAAATGTGTCCACACAAGACTTTGGGATATCTAGCCATCATATGAGTAAACTTCTGAAACTGTGGGTCACTTGTGCCCATGTTTGAGGATATGAACAGAATAAGTGAAGCTCCTTGAAGGGATGTTTGCAAAGATAGTTCATTAACAGAGGATTCGGTTAGAGCCCAGGCATATTCAACTCCATTTTTCCTTGATGTGACCTTGATGCAATTATGCAGTGAATTTTCAAGGTTTTCCTTTCCGTTGTCATTCAATTTAATCCTCAGCCATTGCCTTAAAGTTGGGCTAGTTGAAGAAGTCCAGCATACAACTACTTTGAAATACTGCTTAATGATGTTTGATGATTTGGGGGAAATCTTGTCTACTTCTTCCTCCATTCTGATCTGAAGTGAAAGTGGAAGCAAAGCCAACTCCCTCCTAAGTTGGTTTTTTACCTTAACTTTCTCTAAACACAGGCTGAAGTCAGACTGAAGTTTAGCCATTTGTAGAGCTGTCATGTTATATGATGACTTTCTCTCATATCCCCATCCAAGAGATTCATTCTGCTGCTTTAAACTCAGCTGTGAGCATGAAGCTGGAAAAGTTTCCTGAGAACGTTTGCGTAGACGTGATCTCTGTGCCTGTGTTTGCCATAAACAGAATATCTCTTTCATCTTTCGGAGGTCAATCATTTCCTTGAATTCTCTTATCATTTGTTCTTGTTCCTCGGACATGGCATCCATTGCACTCCTGCTGATATTAAGTGTTTCTTCCAGTAAGACTTCCTCAAGACAACACTGTGGTATTTCTTCCTGTAATTCTTTCATGGCTGTTTGAAACTCAAAATTTATTTCACCCATAGCTTCCTGGCACACTTCTCTGAGTAGCTCTTTGACACCATGTTCAATGTAACTGGCATGGATACTAATGGCTACATCTTTGCGTATCTCTTCCATTATTTTTCGTTCTCTTTCCTTCTCTTCTTTCCGTTTTCTTTGCCTCTCTCGTTCCTCCTTTTCTACCTCCAAATAACCTTCAGTACTCAATTGCTTAACTTCTTTCACTAAACTTTCCTCCATTACTTCATTACTCAATACCTGTACTACCTCCTCGTCAACTCTGCACTTCTCAATTACCTCCCTACAAATCTGTGAAGACATTTCCCCAATAACAATAGACTCAATCATTTGATATACATCTTTCATGTGTGCAAGCAATTGGTAATTTTGGTGTGGATCATGCTTAGTCACAAATGGGATGGGTACTGGTATGATTTCTGGTGCTTTCACAGCCTTAAGAAACTGCTGCTGGTCTGAAGCATCTTTAGCTTCTGGCTTAAGGTATCCTAGGTCATCAAAACTGTTGTGAGGGATGTGAGTTAGTAAGGAATTATTAGGTAATGGACCTCCTAAGATGACTTCACTCACTGAACTAATCCGTTTTACCTCCACCAGCTTGAGGGGACGCACCATTACTGGTAACTCATCGGGGTGTGAAATGAAGGAATGCTTGTCCAGCACTACATCTTCCCCTTCAACATTCAAGCCATGGCACTTGAGGAATGCTGTGGCATCATCATCATCTTCAAAGCCCAAAATGTTTCTGATTGTCAAAAGGGGGACAAACTGTTTGTTTTTATATGCCTTTATCATTGTGTCTAGGCCTCTGACACGAACCTGTCTGAAGTACCTGTGGAGAAGGCAACCCTGCAGGTAGGAAGCTTGTCTTACGAGTTTAAAGAACTTGCTGTAATTGTTGAACATGACAGCCAAAATTACTTTGAGAGCAAACTGCACAGAACATGACTTCTGTACGTCTTCCCTGAACTTTGAATACTGGGTGACAATTGTTTCTCCATCACTGAGGTTCAGGAGCATCTCATATGCACGGAACTCTGCTTCTGTATCAAAGTATTCTCCTCTCTCTGCAAGATCATGATATAGTTCTTTCAAAGTCTGGAGACTCTTAGTGAGGTGCTCTGTGTTCATCCTGGTATCAAAGAGGTCTGGTGGTTCCTCACAGAGTCGGGCAGCTGCATAAATATGGAAGCGTGTGCACCTTTCCATGATGACTACAGCCACTGCATCTGTCAACTGCTGCTGCATGAGATCATTACGTACAGCCCTCGTCCGGTTCCAGAGATAATTGTACCACACATCTACCTCCATTCCTTTCTCGTCACCTCGGTTGATCACATTACAGATCAGGAAGTCCATTGTTTTCAACAGCACTGGTCCAGGACGTAGCTCATGGGGAAGGGGTTCTTCCTTGTCTGCGCTGCTTCGGGAAAACTTTTTGGTCACCAACCTGTGATCAAGCACCCCATCTGCCATCTCAAAGGAACTCAGGTCATACTGGACGTCCCTCATGTAACGCTCCAGCTCAGGACACATGTCTGGGCAAGTGGCTGATAAGTAGGTGGCCTTCTTCAGGTCAGAAGTACGCTGAAACTTATTTCTAATGCATTTGTCTCGGGCTTTGAGAATCAAATACCGGTCATTATTGCTGAGGGCACGAGATATTAGTATAGCCTTCACATCTTCACGGTCAATTATGGAATCTTTACTGTCTGTTGGTGCAGTAGACAGTGCACTGAGTTGCTTCCTTTTTCCTGGTTTCTTTAATTCCTGTGATGTCGGTGCAGACCTACTAGAACTGACAGGCTTAAGTCTTGTGGGATGGTTTACAGTGGGTGTAGGTTCTAAGCCGGGTCGTTGTATGGGGATGTAGGGGTCGATGTCACTCAGCTGGTGAGCGTGCTGCAGTGTTCTGATGGCTTTCTTTTTGGATATCATAGCTTCATTACTCCCATCTTCACTCTTGCGTCTAGCTGGGGTGGCATAATAAATTTTAACCTCAGGCAGTTTAGGATGAATCTTCTTACCTTTCTTCTTGGCTCTGGAGGCCTCAGCATGAGTAGTGTACTGGATGGTTGCCTGACTACTCCTTGCAATAATTGTAGTTCTCTTGACTTCTCCATACTTTGCAAAGTGTGTCCTAAGAATATCTTTTGTCATGCAACTTTCTGGAATGTTTGAGACCATAACCTTTGTCAGTAATTTTTTGCTTTCATCTTGTGGTGAACCTTCAATAGGTGATGTTGAAGTCCTTTTAGGTGGTGAGGCCACAGGTGAATGTTTCACATCATGAGAGCCAGATACTTTGGTTTTACCACTAGCAGAAAATAATGATACTTTTGCTGATGGAGCAATTCGAGTGTTTACAGTGCCATCCAGCCTGGGAGATGTGAATGAACTTCCAACACTAGCAGCTTTCTTGCCTCTTGAGGAAACAGAACTGCCTACCTCTTCAGAGACTACTGAAGAAACTGATGTAGGAAGTTTAGGATTTCCACCTTCAATGAAGCCTTTAGCTTGAGAAGAGTTTCCTAAAGCTGTTGGTCCTACTCCTCCACCACCTCCAAACACACTGGGACGTGTTGACTTAGCTGGTCCCCCAAATATATTAGAAGATGCAGACTGACAAGTTTTTATCTCAACTCCTTCATTTTTTCTAGCCTTGAAAAGCTGTGCAGTGAAAGGTGAGGAGGCAGAAGTGACCAAGGAAGCTTCAGCCTCTGTACGCTGAGAAGAATAAGTCAAGTCAGACGACGTGGAAAATGGTGCCTTTTTATCCTTCTCTGAAGACGACTCAAACATAGGAGGTTTTGGGGTGGTGTGAGTGAGGCTCTTTCCAAAGACAAGAGCCCCTGTGCTGGAAGAAGAAGTAGATGAGGCTACACTGGAAGATGGCAGAGAAAAGAATGGATTGGCCTGAATTCTTGTGTTGGATGGCTTGACATTATCAGTACTAACAACATTATACTCTGAAGTTGCCTGTACTCCACTACGAGCATTTGGGATAAATATAGTTTCCTGCCCTTTTCTAGAATCACCAAAAGTAGCTGAAGGATTTTCTTGGAGGCTTTTTGCTTCTTGGAGTGTGGAAGGGAAAACAGTGGTACCAGTGGAAGCTACAGTAGTCAATGAAGTGGAGGAGACAGTTGGTTTTCTATAACTCATTGATGTACTGGAGACAGCAGGTGTCACACTGAACACAGGGGCAGTCCTGGAGAAAGCAAGGGACATTGTATTGGAGACCGCGAGTGATGTTGTGCTGGAAAAGATGGGTGATGTGCTGGAGGTGGCATACGTCTTGCCAGACAAAACAGATGCCTGATTTGAGAAGACTGGTGAAGGAGTGGCAAAAGAAGATGCTGGAGTGGAAAAAACAGGAGTAGTCCCTGAAGACACAGAGTTCACACTGGAGGGGAGAAATATTCCACTTGAAGACAATGGTGTTGTACTTGAGAAGGCAGGTGATGCACTAGAAAAGGTTGGTGTTGTACTTGAAAAAACTTGTGAGTTGCTCGAGAAGATGGGTGATGTTATGGCCCGAGTTGAGGTTTGGGCACCAAACATAGCTTGGCCTTGGGTACTGTGAGCACCAAAGACCTTAGATGGAAGTGATGTTGCAGATCGTAGGAAGGGGTTGCTAGGAGGTTGACCCTCATTGTTGCCTCCTTCTGACATCTCTCTCACCAGTTGCCACAACCTGAAATATTATTCCATACTGAAGATGTGTGGTGAGTAGTGAAGATATGGGTTGAGTAGTGAAGATATGGGTTGAACAGGGAAGATGTGTTGTGATGTGTGGTGAGTAGGGAAGACGTGTCTTGGTAGTTATGATGTGTTGGTGCATTGAGAAGAGATGTAGATAGGTACCGTACTGAAAATGTGTAGGTGGTGAAGCTATGAAAACATTGTTGGACTTCCTTTATTAACTACAGTATGGTGGAATAGTAGTCATAGGACTCTATCTTGTGTATTAATGATTTTAGTAAGTATAATGATCTCGCCCTTCACTTCTTCACTGTGCCATTGTTTGACATGTCAGTTCACTTTCTATGGATGCTGTGACTGATAGTGATTTTCTGGTGTTTTTGGATATGACTTCACTAATTTTCACCTCATCATTATTCAGAAATGCTTTGGTTTGCCATTCTCCCCCACTGCAAACCCCATTTTCCCACGAGTCATCCATACTTTATTAATGGCGGGTTTGGGAAAGAACAAAACACAGCATTGTCAAACGAGTTTTGTTATATACGGTACCTTTGTTCACAACAAATTCAATTGAAATAATTTCATTTTATATTTCTTTTTCCATCTAAAGTAACATTACAACAAAAATATGCCATGATTAAGGCTGATGGATGCCCAGTGAAGAATAAATTAGGAATTAATGCTCTGATAGAGATTAGGTTAGTATAGATCTGATTGATGCCCAGGTTAGGTTTGAGCAGCAAATATTGTAGTCCAGGTATGGTTGGTTTAGGTTAGGTTATGTTGATTTCTTGCTTTGTACAGCAAAACCTGGCAGGAATTTTCCATTTTAACTAATTTTATTCTTGTTGAAAAACGAAAAACCTGAGCTAAATTTTGCCCAATCATGGCTTGAATATTCCATTTTTGCCCTAACCTGGTTCAGATTTTCCATTTTTCAACATTTATGGGTGAACTGAAGAGCATTACAAAAATAAAGTCAAATACTTTACCTTTTTTAATGTTGAGGAAGGTGAGGCCACCTGCTTGATGCACACCCACACCTGTCAAGTAACAAGAGCCAAGTTAGAGACATCCTTAATCATATTCAACTTGGTCCAGGATGCCAGAGGGGCCCGTATGCAAGAACAACCGTGGTGTTGACGATGATACGGTACCGGCACGACAGATCTGTTGTTTGGACAGTATGCAAGAATGTCATTGGTGGTAACGATGATGAGATACCGGCAATACGGATCATTTTTAATTATTTGTCTCTGGAGCCATCGTACCGGTACCATGCCATCGTATGCACCACCGACGATCTTGCATATGTTAGATATATTATAGTCTAGGCGGATGTGTGCTTTCTCAAAAAACAACGCATTTTCTAATATGGAATAAAAGGTCAAACAACACATTTTCTAATATGGAATAAAAGGTCAAACAACACATTTCCTACTTTGGAATAAAAGTTTAAATTCAATCACATCACAGCAAGAAAATAAAAGATTAGATTATGGTATTATTCAAGCGTTTGTCCATAATCACTACCATCAATAAATTTTTTTCTGTCAAATACATTTCTTAATACATGTACGTCATTTCCTAATATGTTATTTCCGTTGCAAATGCATACCGGTAGCTTTCATAATACAACTACCCTTAATTGATTCAATTTTCCTTAATCCACAGTGTGTACAGCAGCCATATTGGTGTGAACGGCCAATCAGCATGCTTGATTAATGCAACTCAATTTTAACAGCCAATCAGTGTGTTTGATTAATTACAATGGCTTCCCTTTGTACCTATCTCAAGTGTCCGTCTGTCCCTGAATGTATACTTCAGTGCTGTTTTGAAAATAACATAGCCAGTTTAGACTTTTAACATGTCCATGGAGTATAACCGACGTCAGTGAACTGCCCCACGTGTAATAAGGCCTGTATTTATAGCCACTCTCGAATAAAAAGGTACTTATAATATCAATTCAAGAGGGCCACCGAGTTTTTTTTTTTTTTTTTTCTATACCTCAACCTCGGGACTGGAGGGTGTCAGTAGCCCGTGACTCTTGCGAGGACCCGAGAATATTGGGTGTCACACCAGATGAGACAGTGGAGCTTGGTGGTGATGTTGCCACCGTAGCTTCTCTTCTGCCCCACTGGATGACGACACCTTATTTATACACATCACATCGTCCTGGTAGACTGCTAAGGTTAGTCTCCGGTAGACTGCCCCCCGGTTAGGTCCCGGTAGTTTGATGCGGTCCTGATTAGGTTTGGTTAGGTCAGGTGAGGTCTACCTAATTCTATTTAATGCATTGTAGTGTTTTTCAGATGAATCTGTAGTTCGTATCTGGCAAAAATTAGTGTTTTCAGAGATTAGGTTGGGTGAGGAGGGGGGTGATATTGTAACGGGTTGTTACTGTGTAGTGAAGATGTTTGTTATCTTCACTTAGGGTGAATGGCAAACAAGGTTGTGTGTTGGTCTAGTCTAGTCTAGTCATGTGACTATATTTTATAGTCAACCTGGAATATGCTTAATCATATACATATACATAAAGGTTGCCTGCCTGCTACAATATCTTCCAAAACACTAATTTACGACGGATGTGAACCACAGATTCATTAAAAACACACTATGGATAAAGTTTCTAAGTATGCCTCCTAATGTATTTTAATGAGAGTAAGCAAACATGTAGTTCATATTATACACAATACCGTCATGAAGGTTTCAGTTGTCATGTCGCATCTGGTTTTGTCACAATATACAACTTCATGTATTCACGCTCTGATTTTTACTAAGTCCGAAATGTAAACAACCACGGCAAATCTCACGGATTATCGCCTGTCTTTTGTCGAAGTGTTGAATGCAGCAGAGCCTCATTGCATCCACTAATGGCTGTCTGTATTCCTCCTGAGCAAGTAGTCCCGAGGTAACTATCTGTATACACAGAATTACATATACTTGCAACTCAGTCTGTGGTTACATCTTAACGGTACATGCATTTTTTAAGCAGCTGCATTTTTCTTAAAGTCCAGTTATCTCATATCAATGTTATTTTCAATTTCCCAGAAATTTACTCTTCTACAGTCATTTTTATATGTATTTCTCCACCGGGTAAGTGGTACGAAGGATGACACTTCACCTCTAGATACTCTAAGTATGTACCTCCAGCATGTCTTCATCGCCGACAATCAATCGGTGTACAGATTGTGACCTGACAATGTTAATACTTCACTATACCTACAGAGGTAAGCCCAAAGAACTTTTATATTTATGTGTGAAACATACTCTGCCTAGACCAAGGTTGGGTCAGAAGGATGCCAGCCAGGGTTAGGACCGAAGGATTCCAGGGTTAGGACTGAAGGATGCGAGGGTTAGGACCGAAGGATGCGAGAGTTAGGACCGAAGGATGCCAGGGTTAGGTCTAGGTTAGGTTAGGTCAGGTCAGGTTGGTTCGACTGACTGAAAAAATTTCAGGTGGAAATTCCCAAGATCTTGGGTATTTTTGTAGTGCCAAAACTTGGCTCGGATTTTCAATTTTTTGACATTTATGCAGGTCACCAAACCAGTATGAAGGTGAAATAAGCTAATTTACACGTTTTCCCCCACCCAAAACCCCGAATTCCCAACGCTCTCCCCCAGGGTAAGAGGGGGAAATGAAAAGTAACAAAATGCATCATTTCCGAAAGTCATTGGATAAAAAAACAATGAAATAAAGGCATTTCAAGGTAAAGGTACAGAAATGGACCTTACTGTAAAACAGATATTTTACTGTCATTACCCACTATTTTGGACCATTCTAAGACACTTTTCTTCTATGGTTTTTCTTCCTCAAATGCCCCATTTCCAAGATAGGGCATATTCAAATGGGGCATTTTGAAATTAGCCTGACCTTACCTGACCTGACCTAACCTAACCTAGACCGCATCAGACTACCGGGACCTAACCTGGGCAAACTACCGGGACCTAACCTGGGCAAACTACCGAGAAATAATCGTGATAAAGTACAATAAATGACAGGGGTAAAATACTAGGACCCAGCCGGATCTGGCAACACTGCTGCAGTAAGGTCCACTTCTGTACTAAAACCCATTTCAAGGCAACTCAAAATAAAAAAAACACACAAAAAACTTGGAGGCATAATTGTAAATTTTTACCCACACTTTTAAACCATGCATTTGAAAACCCTCGAGTCGAAAAGACATTATGGACAAAGATTGAATATTACAAAAAAAAAAAAAAACGGGGTGAAGTGTATCTGTATAATTTAAACATTTACGGTATTTATTGAAAGAATTACCGTTTTGTAGCAGTGTTGCCAGATCCGGCTAGGTTCCAGTATTTTGCCCCAGTTATTTCCTGTACTTTACCACGGTTATTTCCCGGTAGTTTGCCCAGGTTAGGTCCCGGTAGTCTGATGCGGTCTAGGTTAGGTTAGGTCAGGTCAGGTAAGGTCAGGCTAATTTCAAAATGCCGCATTTGAATATGCCCTATCTTGGAAACGGGGCATTTGAGGAAGAAAAACCATAGAAGAAAATAGTCTTAGAATGGTCTAGATAAGTGGGTAATGAAGGTAGAAAAAACGTACGCAATAACGGTAATTCCTTCAATATTTACCGAAAAAACGTACACAATAACGGTAATTCATTCAATATTTACCTAATCAACTGTTATATCTACCTTATTTTCTAGGATAATAATAATAATAATAATATACGTAATAATAATAATAATATACGTAATAATAATAATAATATACGTAATATTCGAGAATCATAAAGTTACCATATATATCATAATTAACGGTTATTTTATCTATATATAATTAATTTCCTTAATATTTCACTACACATACCTTTTACAATCTCTTATTTTGTTTCTTTAATGATGAAAGTCTAATAATAACACTATCACTGTGCATAATAATAAATAATAATAATAATAATAATCACCGTTTCTGTCTTGCTTCTTGTTTGTTGTTGTTGTTTTTAGATGCTGTTTTGACTCGTCTTGAACTGTCAATTGAGGTTCTATTGTTTTGTTGTTATTTCTCATTTCAGTTTATTTTTGTTATATTACACATTCCTTTTCTTATAATCCTTAAAATCTTTCATTAGAAGCATGTTTTTTTATTTGTTTTTGTTTTTTTATATATATTGTGGAAACGGTGAATTAAATAGATGCATGGTGGTAATTATGGCCTTTTTATCTATACTTTTCAACAGGTAGGATAAACTGTTTGACTATTGTGGTAAGTTGGGTGGGGCAACTGAAGGAAAAGGATTGGTTCGAGTCCAAAGGAGCGCCAAACCCCTTATAGTATTACGTTAATTTGTGCATGCAATCTCCTCTGACTGGGTTGGTCCCTTTAAACCAGGGGGGAGGGGAAAGCAGCAGGGTGAGTGAGTGAGTGAGTCAGACTATAGGGAGGAAGAGGCAGGGAAGGTGTTGGCAGGGAGAGTAAGGAGGGAGGGGGTGAGCACTGGTAGGGAGAGTAAGACAGCTAGGGTATTGGTTGGCAGAGAGAGAGAGAGAGAGAGAGATAGAGTGAGCTGGCTGGTTGGCAGAGAGAGAGAGAGAGGGCACTAACTGGCAGGGATTCAAGTTAGTGCAGTGAACAGAGTGTGAAGAACAGCACGCCCCTCATGAGGCTCTACTCCCCCGCCAAGGTATCACCACCTAACTCCAAACTAACTAACTAACTAACTCCTATATAACATCTACTGGGTCTCTACACCTCTACTTATATACTCAGCCTAGCTACTACTAATTACTACCTTGGCAAGCCTCAACCTCTTAATTAAGGAACCCTGTACGTGATGTAGTCAGAAAATTGGAGGTAAATGAGTCCTTCAAACATTGCCACGAAAACACACATAGGCCTACATGGAAGGACCTTGTTTCGTGGTATAGTCGGGAGGAATCAGAAGCCTCCAATGTCCATATACACGATCATAGGGTCCTTAATATTTATTCCTCCGTAGCCAACAACACATCTACAGTAGTAATTATTAACAGTACACCTCCCACCCTCCACCCAAGTTAACTCTGTCTCCTCCAACACCAACTCCTCTTCATTTAAAAAATAATTTATTCTTAACCTTTAGCCCATACTCTGTACGAACCAAGTGGAAATATACAGCAAGTTATCTCTTAAAATGTATGATGGTTAATTAACTGAGGTGTTTGTTTACATTTTCACGTACACACACACACACCGTTGAAAAGAGAAAATTTTAACATACTGAAGGGGAAAATAAAATAAGGCCGTCGAGATCTTCTTTGTACACTACCAGGAACAAGCTGCAGATCACAAAACAAATCCTACATCTTCATTTATCTTTGCAATAACATCTTCACTGCCATCACATCTTCACTGCTTCACACTACAAATACTTATGAAACTTCCACAAGAATATAGTAGGGTTCGACACAGCTGGCAGTACAGTACACATCTCTGTCTTTACAACATAACATATAACAAACAGTAAGTTCTCTCAGCCTCTGCCTTTACATCACGTATAATATTCAATGCCCCGTGTGTGTGTGTGTGTGTGTGTGTGTGTGTCTATCTTCAACAAACCATCGCTCATACATACCGAACAGCAGTACATTAATTAAGAATACGTCACTCTCAACCACTACCATCACACCCACCATCACCACATTCGCTTAATTAATTCACTTTCCCTACAAGCACAACTAACTCTATATCCCTCTACATCCAATACCAACAACACCACCGCAAAAAAAAAAAAAAAAAAAACAAAGCCACTAGTGTATACCATGGAGTGTCACCCATTACTACAGTGTTAATATGTGAACAATTAGTACATTCATCTATCCCAGTGTCGATTTCCGTGCTAAATTATCCTGCCTGCTGGAGTTAGTTCTCAATACCTACAAAGAACATGGTACAGTATAACTATAACATTATTAACCCCTTAATTAAGTATCACCTATGCAGTTATTTATATATTTTACATTTTAGTTTATAAGGCATGGAGATTATTATTTTGGAGGGAGAGGCATTAAATTTGTAGGCCTACAACAGCAGTACATGGATTTTAAATTATATATATATATTTATAAAACACTTGAACAAATTTAGTTTTTTCTATACCGGTATTTAAGAAGATGAGGACTAAAAGCTGAGGAGATCCCACTAATAGTAATTACTTGGGTTAAATACACATATATATATAGAGACAGACATCATGAATGGAGAGTAACTTGTCAATATATAGGAAACTTATGCGAGAAATCAACAGACGCCCTCAATGGTGTACTAATAGGGGATCTGTGTTTCGTGACATAATTTGGAGGAATCAGACACCTTCCAATTCACCAACAAGAGAATCAATCTACCTTTAATTATTTCCATGTTCAAGGAGAAATTACACAAGTACTGCTGTAAAAACAAAAATCGTTGTAAGCATTAGTGTTCTCTTTCCTCTGTCTGATACTGTGCCAAGGTAGAAATAAACATTACATCTCGACAGTAATACTTAATTAATAAGGATTTACTGATGTTATAAATGTCGGAGTGATGCTGGGAAAAATCCTTAAATGTGTGTGCATACTATTACAGTACGTACTATCCTTCTTCTCTCTCTCTCTCTCTCTCTCTCTCTCTCTCTCTCTCTCTCTCTCCACACAAACACACACTGTACTTTCATCTCTCTCTCTCTCTCTCTCTCTCTCTCTCTCTCTCTCTCTCTCTCCACACAAGGATACACAAACACACTGTACTCTCTCTCTCTCTCTCTCTCTCTCTCTCTCTCTCTCTCTCTCTCTCTCATCTCTCTCCACATACGGATACACAAACACACTGTACTCTCTCTTTCTCTCTCTATTATTATTACCCTGACGATCACCGTTGAAAATGTCGTACAGGCGTCACAGTCGTCATCATATAAACAAACAATATTACATACTACTTGTTTGGCCATAGACACTTGACAACTATTAGCCTTCTCCTAAAAGATTGCAGTGTGGTTTTGGCTGACTGGTTGGCTGGCTTGTTGGCTGGCTGCATTGCTTGCCTGACCTGTACCACGTAAAATATTCATGCACAGGACAGTATAATATAATAATCATGCAAGGATAATCATAATGTTGACGTTGGTGTGGTTTGCGTAGGGATCAAACAACACTTATTACACACTCACTAACAAAACAACAAAACACACACATACACACACACAAATAGAGTAATAGACGAATGGAACAAATTACCAGAAGAAGTGGTGTGTGTCAAAAACATACATAACTTTAAAGAAAAAATATGATGATTGTGTTTTTTAAAATACGGGACATTACGAGCTTGACTTATTCCTGTAAAGATACAAATAGGTAAGAACAAATAGGTAAGAACACACACACACACACACACACACACACACACACACAAATAAATAAACTCTACGGAACGCACACATACACTTTCAATTTACACTACAACATTGTCAAGTCCTCCTCCCACTCTTCTTCCTCTTTCATCCTCCTCCTTCTCCTCCTCCTTCTCCTCTTCCTTTTCTTCCTCCTTCTCCTCCTCTTCCTCCTCTGTTCCTTCACTTTTTGTTTTGTTTTTTTTAACTCAGTGTTTTGTCGTAACCATCTACCTTTCCACATAGCCTACACTCGCTCACATCAAATCACACATATTATTTTTTATCATTCATTGATCATTTTAATATATAATTATTTTCCTTTCACAAACACACGCGGGCATCAAATTAGACTCATAAATTTGTTGTTTTATTAATTTATCATATTAATATGTTATTATTCTCCTTCCACATACACACAAGCAGACATCAAATAAGACTTTTAATCATTATATTTTCTTTCAATAAACATCCTTAGTACTTCCTTCCTCACAGCTTATATATATATATATAGAAATTTGTCTTTCCATTTGTGTATAGAAGCATTCATACATATATATTATACAATACGAATTTTTATCACTTTATATCACGTGTGAGAGAGAGAATTTTTGACAAACGACGGTTCAATCCCTCCTTCCTTCCTTCCCTCCTCCATGCATCTACTGTCTCTCAATCTCCCTCATTCCCCTTTTTCGTCTCCCACTTCCCTCCCTCCTTATTTTTCCACCTCCCATTTTTCCTCTCCCTACTTCCCCTCCCCTCCACGAATGATCCCCTCCCAGCTCCTCCTTACCACAATCCCTCACTCCTTTTCTCCCACTTCCCTCCCCCACTTCCTTCCTCCCACCTCTGCAACATCGAGTCTTTTAGAGAGAGAGAGAGGAGAGAGAGGAGAGAGGAGAGAGAGAAGAGAGAAGAGAGAGAGAGAAGAGAGAGAGAGAGAGAAGAGAGGAGAGAGAGAGAGAGAGAGAGAGAGAGAGAGAGAGAGAGAGAGAGAGAGAGAGAGAGAGAGAGAGAGAGAGTAATAAGAGAGAGAGAGAGGAGAGAGAAAGTAATGAGAGAGAAAGAGAGAGAGAGAAAAAAAAGTATATGTGTGTGTGTGTGTGTGTGTGTGTGTGCAGGCATGTGAGGAATTCAAGTGAGGTTTGGGGGCTGTGGTTGGTGAAGTGTGTGTTTCAGTCACCCCCACCACCACCAGGGCTCACAGCCAAGCCAACCTGCAGACCCACTCCCATAAGGCTCCTTCCCTCATTAGATTGGGCAGTCATTGCAAGCAGGACATGAAGTGTGTGTGTGTGTGTGTGTGTGTGTGTGTGTGTGTGTGTGTGTGTGTGTGTGTGTGTGTGTGTGTTATGACATTGCAAGAAAGACATGAAAGTGGTGTGTGTGTGTGTGATGACATTGCAAGAAAGACATGAAGTGGTGTGTGTGTGTATGTGTGTGTTTGGTTGCTGACATTGCAGTAAGGACATGAAGTGGTGTGTGTGTGTGTGTGTGTGTGTGTGTATGTGTGTGTGTGTGTGTGTGTGTGTGTGTGTGTGTGTGTGTGTGTGTTTCGTGGCAATATTTGAAGGCCTCACTACCCTCCAGTTTTTTTTACTACATCACAGGGTCCTTTAATTAAACTCAGTAAGGTAGATAATTCATTATATAATAAGTGCGAAATTAACTTGATATGAAGTGAATTAAAAGAAATGTTAAAGCGTTATTGTTATTATTATTATTATTATTATTATTAGTAGTAGTAGTAGTAGTAGTAGTAGTAGTAGCAGTAGTAGTAGTAGTAGTAGTAGTAGTTGTAGTAGTAGCAGTAGTAGTAGTAGTAGTAGTAGTAAAAATGAAATAATAATAATAATAATAATCATCCTTGCCTAATTTCTCTCTCTCTCTCTCTCTCTCTCTCTCTCTCTCTCTCTCTCTCTCTCTCTCTCTCTCTCTCTCTCTCTCTCTCTCTCTCTTCTCACTTTTTTCTTTTCCACCCGTCCCCTCCTCACCTTTACTCCTCCCCCCCACCCCACCCCCCACCTCTGAGTCACTCACCAAAGACGCAAATAAACACACACACACACACACACACCACACACACACACACACACACACACACACAGCTAGGGTTTACATATCATCAGCAAAAAAAAATGTCTTCACTGTTATCTGGAGTAAGTAAAATGATTCCCCCCAAACTATTCCATTCAACAGGACACCAGTATATAATTAAATATTCATTGGTTCTGTTTCCTGAAGTACTCTGGAGGAATCAAAGACACTCCTATGTACACAAGTTGAGGTTTTTTCCTTTTGGGATGCCAAGAAAGGTTATTATGAGACTGTCACCACAATGTTGTAATGGTAATAATAATCCCTTGGCAGGTTAATACAGTCTTATAACAACAACACTACTACTATTTTACTACACACTGGCAGTCTATCAATTACAATACATCAAAATCCTCAATGGGTATGGTAGGTTGTCAGAGAGAGAGAGAGAGAGAGATGAGAGAGAGAGAGAGAGAGAGAGAGAGAGAGAGAGACGTAATGCCCCTCCAACTCATCATCACTGTTGTTAGTTTTTACACACACACACACACACACACACACACACACACACACACACACACACACACATACAGTAGCCTTACACATCTACACATTTTCTTATCTGCATCTCACTCTCTATTTTTGGTTTCTTTCTCCATTTTGTACAGTTGCCAGCGAAAATAAGTATATGTGTTGTTGTTGTTGTTGTTGAAGTTAGGAATTATCTGACATACATACCACCAGCGATACAATTTTTATTACAACGTCGTTCACCACTGTCTCGTATTATGATGTCTTTACTTTTGACCTTGGCTGTACGTGTGTGTATCCCCCCCTACCTGCCCCCCCACCACCCACTCACCAGCTAGTGTCTGCCCCTCCCTCATGAATCACCAGCAACCCCCCCCCCTCCCCCCCCCCACACACACACACATACACACCCCACCTGGGCTTAGTTACACCAATGATTTATCAACGCCAATCCATTTACTCTTGTGAATTCATCCTTCTCTCTCTATATCCACCCACCCACCCAAACACACCCACCCTCCATCATCCCCTCTCCACCCATCGACCACCCACCACCCACCCTCCATCATCCCCTCTCCACCCCATCCACCCTTCATCCCTCCATCAACCACCCACCACCACCCACCATCATTATCAAACTTTCTCCACCCCGTCCACCCATCAACCACCACACCCACCATCATTATCAAACCTTCTCTCCACCCACCCACCCCACGCACAACCATTATCATCATCCCCCCTCCACCCACCCACCCACCCTACCCACCCCCCACAATCATCATCATCACTCCACCCACCCACCCACCACCACCACCAGTTTGTGTGTATGTGTGTGTGTCCCATTTCTATGCTTGATGAGGGGCCCTAGTTTGAAGTGAGTCTGTTTCATGTGTTCGTAAGTGTATCTGTGAATTGTGAGGTTACTTTTACTTATACAATGTCTTCAAGAATATAGTCACAGATTATTATTTATGTGTTAATGCCATACCCTACCATTCTCCTACTCCCTTTTCCTTCTACCATAACCTACCATTCTCTTTCTTCTCCTTCTACCATACAATACTATCCTCTTTCTTTTCCTTCTACCATACCCTACCATTATCCTTCTCCTTCTACCATACCCTACTATCCTCTTTTTTTCCTTCTACCATACCCTACCATTCTCCTTCTCCTTCTACCATACCCTACCATTCTCCTTCTCCTCCCCCCTCCTACTATACCCTACCATTCTCCTACTCCTTTTCCTCCTACCATACCCTACCATTCTCCTTCTACCATACCCTACCATTCTCCTTCTCCTTTTCCTTCTACCATACCCTACCATTCT
>JAWQEG010003701.1:5000-77500 GCA_033782935.1 Petrolisthes cinctipes | reverse complement strand
AGAGAGAGAGAGAGAGAGAGAAGAAATATGTGTGTGTGTGTGTTTGTGTGTTTATCTTTTTCGTATCTCTTTAAACAATGGTATGCATAAAACTACATACTGCCCAATATAGGCTACACACATTAATACACCACTTACACACACATTTACACATCATATACACACACCAACTCACCATATGCACACATTTACACGCACCACACATATACACACACCAATACAACATATGCGCACATTAACACAACATATGCACACATTTACACACCATATACACACACCAACACACCACAAACACTCACCAACACACCATATACACACATTAACACACCATTTACACACATTAACACAACCTATACACACATTAACACAACATATGCACACATTTACACACCATATTACACACACCACAAACACTCACCAACACACCATATACACACATTAACACACTATATACACACATTAACACAACCTATACACACATTAACACAACATATGCACACATTTACACACCATATACACACACCACAAACACTCACCAACACACCATATACACACATTAACACACCATATACACACATTAACACAACCTATACACACATTAACACAACATATACACACATTAACACAACATATGCACACATTAACACAACCTATACACACATTAACACAACCTATTCACACATTAACACAACATATGCACACATTTACACACCATATACACACACCAACACACCACAAACACTCACCAACACAACATATACACACACCAACACATATACACACATATGTACACATTAACACAACCTATACACACATTAACACAACATATGCACACATTTACACACCATATACACACATTAACACACCATATACACACATTAACACAACCTATACTCACATTAACACAACATATACACACATTAACACAACATATGCACACATTTACACACCATATACACACACAAACACTCACCAACACAACATATACATACACCAACACACCAACACATATACACACATATGTACACATTAACACAACATATACACACAACACACATTAACACACCATATACACACATTTACACACCATATACATACACACATTTTTACACACATTTAATAACAAGTATGTAGTACAGAATATAAACAGTATATACAGTACACACTTTATTTACACCTTGGAGTTGTTTCCCCTCATCCTTCTTCTCACACGATCAATATTACGATGAGTTATTGAAGGATGTAGGGGAGACAAAACCTCTACTCTCCCCTTTTCTCTCTCTCTCTCTCTCTCTCTCTCTCTCTCTCTCTCTCTCTCTCTCTCTCTCTCTCCTTAGATATAACTCCTTTCTCTCGTATTTTTATCTACATATATACAGAACATTTTTTTTTTTTTTTTTTACTTACCTACATACCAACATACATACCCACCTACCTACCTTCCTACTAACATCTTACCTACCTACCTACCTACATACCAATCAACCAACCAACCAACCAACTAACCTTTTGCCTGCCCACCTACCTACCTACCTACAGTACCTACCTTCTGCCCACCTACCTACCTACCTACCTTCTGCCCACCTGCTGTCTGCCTACTCACTTACCCATTGCACCTACTCTACTGTATTTCCTTTCCTTCATACCCTACTTCCTCTTTTCCTGTACCTGTCCTTTTCCTTCCTTCCTTCCTTTCTTCCCTCTTACCCTTCATTTCTTCCTTCTCTCCCTTCCTTCCTTTCTTCCTTCCTTCCTTCCTTCCTCTTTTCCTGTACCTATCCTTTCCTTCCCTCCCTCCCTCCCTCCCTTCATTCCTTCATTCCTTCCTTCTCTCCTTTCCTTTCTTCCTGTTTCATCTATCGGTCTTTTTCCTTTCCATCTTCTTTCCCCTCTCTCTCTTTCTTCCTTCCTGTTCCATCTATCTGTCTCTTTTCCTTCTAACACTTTTTCCTTTCCATCTTCTTTTCCCTCTCTTCTGTCTACTATTTTCCTACCCACACACTTCTTCTCTCACTAATTGTCCTTTCCTTTCCCTTTTCATTACTATCCCCCTTCTTTATCACCATCCTCACGTTATTATTCTGTTTGCTCTTTCCCACCTTTCTTCTCCCCTCCCATTTTTTTTCCTATGCCATTTGTTACCCTTCCTTCTTGCCTTTCCTTTTCCTTCCCTCTTTCCTACCTCTCAATTTATCCTTCTTGTTATTTTTCCTCCGTTCCTATGCCCTCTTTCCTTCACCTCTTCTTTCTTTTTCCATCCCTAAACCTATCCTTCCTTTCCCTTCTATCTATCCGCTGTTCCTCCCTTCCCTCTTTCCGTCCTTCTTGTCCTTATTCCCTGCCTTTCCCTCCAACATTACCCTGCCTCCTTTCCTTCCTACCCTATTACCTCTCTTTCCTTTTTTTTACCCTTCTTTCCTTCCTTCCTTCCTGCCCTCCACTCCATTCTTCCCTCCCTAGTTTTTCTTACACCCCCTCCCCTTCCTTCCCTTCCTGTTTATCCCTCCCCTTCCTTTTCCTGTCTATCCCTTCACCTACCATTCCATCTCTCTCTCTCTCTCTCTCTCTCTCTCTCTCTCTCTCTCTCTCTCTCTCTCTCTCTCCTGTTTACCTCAGAACCAGTTAAATCCAGTAGCCAGCACCCGGTGTGTGTGTGTGTGTGTTTGCTACTTTGGGTTCGACACACGTGTTCAGCTGTCACAATGTGCCTCTCTCTCTCTCTCTCTCTCTCTCTCTCTCTCTCTCTCTCTCAATACATATACCTGGCTTCATCATTCCTCTCTCTCTCTCTCTCTCTCTCTCTCTCTCTCTCTCTCTCTCTCTCTCTCTCTCTCTCTCTCTAATACATACCTGCCTTTATCATTCTCCTTTTCCTATTCCCCCTTTCATCCTCTACTTCACTTCTCGTCTCCCCTTTCACAATCAATTATGGAAGGAAAAATCGTATAGGGGGAATGACAAGGTCGGAAAGCACACAGGGTAAAATTTAAGGTCATATTATTATTATTATTCTGTGTTGGGTGGCTACTGATTCCTCCAAACTATATCACTCGACACACCCATATTATTATTATTATTGTTTTGTGGCATTGTTTGGAGGAATCTGAAGGCCTCCCATGGTGTTGAAATGAAGAGTGGTGGTGATTTAAGACGCATATTGGGGGGAGGGGATGGGGTGTATTGACAGACACGCACACAGGCAGACAAACAGGGAAGCAAGCAAGCAAGAAGGGAGATGGAGGGAGGGAGGGGGGTGGGAGAGAGAGAGAGAGAGAGAGAGAAACAAGACTTGAGGGAGGGAGGGAAGGGAGAGGGGAGGGTAGGAAGCAGTCGCCAAGGTAAGTAAGACTGTGTGTGTGTATGTGCGTCACACACTCCCTTTTCCCTCCCTCCCTCCTTCCTCACCACGCCTCTCTCTATCTATCTCTCATTCACTCACTCTTCTACTCTTTTTTTCCCCCCTTCTTGCATTCTCTTTTTGGTCTCTGGTGCGCGGTGAGGGAAGGGAATAAGACCAAAAAGAGAAGAACAAAGAAATCAAGGGAAATGAACACACCAATACAGCCCCTCGCGCCTCCCAGCTGCTCGGTCGTGTTCGTATTCCATCAACCTTAACTTTGGCTTGGACACGCACTTCACCGCGATTTCACTCACTTCCCGACCGTGTATTTAACTTGACGGGGGGTTATCGAGACGTTAGTTTAATAGCTACCTGTTTTAAAAGCCTCAAAAGCGTTAGAGAGAAAAATATAACTTTTTTTCCGGTCGAAGTTGGAGGAAAAAGATAAGATTTCGACGCGTGGACCGGTCTGAGCAGCAGCTGTCGCCATCACCCGGCCCGCGCAAAATCTACCTTTTCCCGCCTTTTTCCCTCTGCACATCTCCCTGGGTTTCTGTATCATCCTGTCCCTATCTTGAGAGTATCTTGGCGTCATTATGCACTTAACTACAACGCGGGAGAAGTTTAATGGCCACTAAACTGACCCTAGCGGTGTGTGGCATCGATTGGCAACGAATTTTGGCGGCAATTTCAAGCCGATAATTATTCTATCCCCCATCTTTCCCAGCAATATTTATGAGTATCGATTCCTTCCCCTGGCCTTGATGTTGTAGTGGGTGGGTGTCTGGTGTCGCTAATCTCGGGCATGGAATTGATTGGGTACGAAACTGTTGGGACTTTTCGAATACATTACAGCAGAGAGAGAGAGTGTGTGTGTGTGTGTGTGTGTGTGTGTAGTCTTGTTTTACATTCACAGGCCGCGGAAAGAACAACAATTTAACTAACTAATCAATGCAAAATACACCTTGTTTTATATGAAGCGTTATGGATAGATTTTTATTATGATTATTATTTATTTTGCACGATAAGGATAAGTTACCTGGTTATCTGACGCATGGGGGGTACTGATAAAATGATAAGTACTGTACAGACTTATTAGCCTCGTCTTGCTACCTGTTACTGATACTAAAGCTGCTCTTAAGGGAGGAATCTTATGTTGGTAATTTGGAAGGCTACTGATTCCTCCAAACTATGCCAGGAAACAGACGACCCCAGTGTTACTAATAGGGGATCTGTTTCGTGGCATAATTTGGAGGAATCACTTGGCCATCAATTTACCAACATCAGATTCCCCCTATATATATGGACCACTGTGATCGTGTATGAAAACTCCTGACCATGCCACGAAACAAGCTCCATCCATATAGGTGTGTGTGTTTCGTGGCAATATTTGAAGGACTCATTTACCTCCAATTTTCTGACTACATCACAGGGTCCCTTAACACTTGTCATTTCTTCGTGTATGTATGTCATTGTCGTTTGAGCTTATTTTTGTGTTCTTTTCATAATATTCCTAGAATTTTTGAAGTGTAATTGTCAACTTGGTTTGTAGATGAAATAATGTGTAGTTGTGTGTGTTGTGTGAGGGGTTTGTAGATTAAGCTATTGTGAGCATTATACCATAGTTTCTTATTTAATATAGAGCTTCTTTTGGAATATGTTGACACTAATAATACAATCCAAGACAATTATTTACACCAACCATAGTGTAGTTACTGTACTGTATTTATCTGCTTCTTGTTAACACTGGAATATACGCGAAACTCGTATTAAAGCCATATAAAGGTTACATTACTTAGAAGGAAATCGGTGCATTAAGGGGGTATAATTATAGCACATTGTTGTTTTGGGTGGTAAATCTGGAATAAAGGATTCCTCCAAACTATTCCAGACAACAATATACCATTATTTTTCTTCATGTGGGTCTGTTTCCTAGCATACTTTGGAGGAATCAAGGCACTCCAATTTATCAAAAAATAGTATACAATCCCCTTAAATAAAAAAAACAAACAAAACAAATTAATACTGCATCCCCTTCCGCCCCTCCATGTACTTATACCAATAGGACTTGAGGGTGTGGATAGCCTTCAGAACATAGCCATTATTATCATTTGCTCTGGTCCCAAGGTCTGTCAAGAGAGGTGGGGTGGGGGGGAGAATGCATGGCCACGAATTAAGTTTGGAAGGTTACCCACATCTTGAAGGTCACTCGCTCACCATAAAATACTCTCATCTTTATTTTTTTTTAATTATTATTATTTATTATTAACTTCCTGAAAATGTGCTGGCTCCTTCATTCGCTTTTGTTCAATAAATTTAATATAGTCAAATCAAATTACACCATAAATGTAGCTACACAATTCATAGGTACTTATTTGCACACACACACACACACACACACACACACACACACACACACACACACACACACACACACATTACCAATTCATTGTTCCATGCTATCATAATTGACTAATGTTGTTTCTGCAGATTTCCTTTCACTCATTCATTCATTTTTATGTATGATGTTATGTATTTATTTATTTATATTATTTTGTATGTCTCACAATACCTGACCTGACATGAACTGACCTCTGTCCTTGTTGCAGGAGACCCGACTAAGCGTTGGTGGAGCGGGTCCTGGTGGTGGTGGTGGTGGTGGAGGCAGCGGTGCGTCCTCCTCCACCACCACCACTGCCACCCCCACTGCCGCCACACCCACCAGCCCCAGCACCACACCCCCCGAGGCTGACCCCAGCAACAGCAACAGCAGTAGCTCCTCGTCCCGGCCGGAGCTGGACACACCGACGGAAGACGAGGACTACGATGACCTCACCGACGCCGAGGCCAGTATAAGTGCCTCCAACACCACCCCTAAGTCCCCCATTACCTCCACTCCCAAGTCCCCCATCGCCTCCAATGCCAACGCCAACACCACCACTATCACCACCTCCCCAGCGGCCACGTCACCAGCCACCAACACCACGGGATCGCCCCCTCCTACTGCCTCGTCCCCATCAGGTGCCGCCCCACCATCTGCCTCCCCAGTCACATCCCCAGCCACGTCTCCCTCTGCACCCCACACATCCCCCTCCACCACCATCACCACCACGACCCACACCACCACCACCACCTCCAACACCACCACCACCAGCAGCACTTCCCCTCCATCACACCACCATCATCACCATCATTCGCACCACCACCACTCCACGGGAAAGCGCAAGGCCGAGCCTCTGAAAGATGGCAAAGTGGGCATCTCCATCACCAAGGACCACAGTGGTAGTGGAGACAGTCCCCCTCCCATCAAGATGCCCAGACTGTCATCCCCAAAGTCTCCTAAACACAGCGTCCCCCCAACGTCCACCACCACCGCCTCTGCCACCCTTCCCCACGAGGCGTCCTCCCACAACCACCACCAACACCCGCACCACCACCACCACTATCACCACCATCACCACCACAACCATAAGTCACCCAAATCACCACATCACAAATCTCCCCCGGGCACCCCCATCGTATCTCCCAAGACCCCAAAGAGCCCCCCAGCGGTCCCAATAGCCGTACCAGACACCGGGAAAAAGTCCGAAGCCGTCACCCCGAGCCCGGTTCACTCCCCGGCGAACCAGATGAATGGGACTGCAGCACTGGACCCCAAACTAGCCAGCAGCCCCAAGGAGGCGGCCACAGTAAAGGAAGACCACGAGGATGGCGTATGTGAAGGAGCAGACGACACCGCAGACAGGAAGGAGGCCAAGATGAAGGATGAGGAGGAAGAGGAGGAAGAAGAAGAGGTTAGTATGATGCAGAAAGAGAAGGAGGAGGAGAAGGAGAAAGAAATTAGTATTCTTCCCCAAGAAAATGATAAGGAAGATACAGACAAACGAAGGAGTCCAATAACTCGGGAGGAGGAGGAGGAAAAGGTCCATATAGGACTGAAGATGCAGAAGAAGGAGGAGGAGGAAGAAGAGGAGGAGGAGGTGGATGAGGAGGAGGAGGAGGAGGAGGAGGAGGAGGAAGAGGTTAGTGTGGATCTGGAGGAGGAGGAGGAGGAGAGCAAGAATGTAGTGTTGAACAGTAGAAGACGGATAATTTGGTGATGGCAAGTTTCAGTAGAAGTTATGAGGAGGAAATGGAATAGGCTAATGTGAGATAAAAAGAGAAGTGGGTAGAGGAAATGGAAGAGTAGGAAGACAGGAAATGAATAGAAGCACCTGAGAATATATATTTCACTGAACATCTCTCAACAACTTATTTACAGTCAGAGCCCCACATTAGAATTCCCTGCAGTTCCTCTTGTCCTCATTCATTTGACAAGCTAATCCAACATATTGACAAGTTTATTATTCCACACATGACAAGTAAATGCACTTCAGTTGTCGGCTCTCCTCGTCTTACTTCCATCACAGGTGGTTTATAGATATACAGTAATAAATATAAATGTAAAGTTTCAAGATAAATATAGTCTATTACATTACCAGAGGCAGGATTACAAGGCAGTTTAAGAACAAGTGAGGCTGAGGTGTTATGTAGACTATTAATGTGTTGTGTCATCCTTAGAGACATTTGTTAAGAGCATGACTAAAGGCATTCAGGGAACCAGCCAGTGTGGTAGTTGTAATCATTATATTATTATCACCATCATATTACCAAGACCTTTATCCTGCTACACATGTGAAAAATAATTACAAACAGTACTGAAGGCTAATTATCTGCCCTACAAACACCGAACAACACCTCACTGTTGTCATTTCCCCTCCTGTGCATACTTAGACTGACAGGTTTTTATTTTGCTCGTGTGGTACATAACATTTATCAAGAAGTATTAAAGGGTAATCTGTTGTGGGAAATTAGAGGATGACTGATTCCTCCAGACTTTGCCAGGAAACAGATCCCTTCTTAGGAGCTTAGTTTTATAGTAGATTTTGGAGAGTTAAGTAGGCTGCAGTTTGTGTACAACAGAATACTTCCCTAATAAAAACTGTAACAGAAAACAGTCCCTCAGTTTATAGTTACTGTTTTATAGGACAGTTTGAAAGTGTTCGGTAGCCACTCCAAAAAAATGCCAACAGCAGCACAGGCGCCAAGAGATTAAATGCCGTTGAAGCTTGACATGCTGTGCTCTATCATGATGTACTGAGGGTCGGAGGGTGGGGAGACTTGCCATATATGTTAGTGAGTAAATGTCAGAAGTTACAGCCTAAAAGTGTTTGTGTCTGCCTGTGCATCCTTCCAGCTGGTTTAGTTGTATATGTTTGCAGTCATTACTTATCTCTTGGTTATTAGAAGTTGTAGGCATTTCTCCTTCTTTTCAAGACACTATTGTATCTGGGCACTAAATTTTCTTCAGTGAGCTTTTTCCCTATAATATGTGCTTGCATGATTTAAGTATGTACTGTAAATTTTTATATTTAGTGATATTAAACCAAATGAACCACTTACCTGTTGGAGATCCTGCACTGGTGTTAGAGCCTCGCCACCCCTTGAAAAAGGGGAAATGGGGTATTGATGATGAAGATGATGATGTTAAATTCATCCTTGGCAGTGTGTACTCCTTTGGAATAATGATGACTGGCTGTAGATTAAGGAAGCAATTTGTGGAAAATTAGAGGTTTACTCTGAATTTATCACACGAAGCTCTATAATAAGTAGCTCCACCTGCCTCCCAACACCACCTCAGAGTAGCTGTCATAAATTACATTCCTAGACATTAGTCGATTACATAGAGTGGTAAAATCATAACACCCATAAATATAGATAATGACCAATAAGTCTGTTGCTGTTTGAAAATCTTTTAGAGTTGACCTCCCTCCCCTCAACATTCACAGGAGTCCTGAGCCACTTTTACCCTTCCCTATCCTCTAATCCTGTTGGTGTTTGTGCTACCAAGGACCCCCACCCCCTCCCCAGACTAACTAATGAACCCCTGCCTTCTGATTCCTGTAGGTTGGCAGATCCCATCCAAACCAAACTAACTGCACCCTAATTCCCACAGTTGTTTATGCTACCAGAGCTCATCCCTAGACACTGTAACTAACCTTGCTTCCCACACTCCTATAGGTGTTTGTGGCCCCAGAGCCGAGCTACTGGTACAAGCGCAACCCCCTGGCGGACGAGATCTTCATCACCGACGTCACAGCCAACTACATCACTGTCACCATCAGGGAGTGCAAGAAGCGCCAAGGGTTCTTCAAGGACGGAACTGATGAGAACCAAAACTCACAGTCCTCCATCAAGTGATTCCCTGTAATGCCCTTCTTTGGAGGTTGTTGGTTAGTCGGGGGCAGAGGTGTATCCTGAGGCACGAACACAAACATATGGTGCAGTTTAATGTGAGGACAAGAAGGAAATGGAAAGCATATTGAAGGTCTGATAAAGTCTGATAGCTTCATTGAGTAAAGAAAAAAGTGGGAAGAGAGACCAAGATATTGACAAGGTTTGGTAACTCTTGAAGAGGAGGTGTCTCAAAGTGCCAGATATTCTTCTCTAAGGTCAAAACCAGTGAGAACCCAAACCCTCAGTCCTGCGTCAAGTGTTTCCCCGTCGCCTCATTTGTTTGGAGGTTGGAGCAGTATGCAAGTGGAAAGGGAAGTGTGGTGTGGCTTGAAAGATGAAAGAAGAAAAGAGATTATGTTTTGAGAAGCATGTCAGGGGAGGGAAGGTGTGACTTGAAGTGGTTGAGAGAATAAAACTAGTGGTTGGTTTGAACAGGAGGCGAGGGAAGGAAGGTGTGGTGTGCCTTGAAGTGTGAAAAAAAAAAAAAAAAAAGTCTGAGCAGGCTTTCCAGTGAAAAATAGTCTGAGCAGGCTGTCCGGTTAAAAAAATTGTGGTGCTCTGAAGCATGAAAAAAATAAAATGGAGTTACGAGTGAGGAAAGAAGGAAGTGCAAAGCAGCAAATTAAAAAATTATAAGGTAATAAGGTTCGGTACTTTAATTGTAAGGGAAGAAAGTGTGACTTAAAGAAAAGAAGTGAAGTTAATACAATCTTTAAACTTAAAAGTTGTCATGTGAAAAATGACTAAATGGTGTACTTTTAAAAGTCAAGTGCAAGCAATAAGGGAAATAATGTTTATAATTTTCAAGGAGTAGGATATTTGAAGAAAGAAAAAATGCTGTGAAAAAAATGCAGTTTATTCAGGTTAATAAGATGTGAAAGAAAAGTAGAGTTTGAAACAAGGAAAAGGTAAACACAGTGTGAATAAAAGTGAGGTTAATTGGTTTTGGTGCATATTAGTAACTTGATGGATTCCCTGATCAAGAATCCATTACAAGTTCTCATGGGAACCCAGTTGAGTCCAATTATGTCTCTTTCAGTGTATCTTCTTAAAAATGCCTCTGATGTCTGCTCTCTCAGCTTGAACTGTGCTATGGGACAGAGAAAGCCTGTCTGGGATGTTTTGTTTTTGTTTTATATGATGGGGAGAGAGTTGTGTTCATACTTTTTTTTCTGTGTGAGTAGTCTTGATGGCTCTGAGGCAAGTTGTCCTACAGAACCAGCGATGAAAATAATTGAGAGGATATTATTATGGTGTGACTATATTGTAACAGTAAAACAAGGAAGAGGCATGCTGCAGTATATGTTGCTAATGGTAAAAATCAAATGTTTTTTTATGGAAGTCCCCAGTAACCAGTAATTTATGAAAGTAATTATGCTGAAAGTTTGCTGATAATACAGAATTACTCTTATGAGTGAAGGTCATAGTAGCTGATATAGTAGGATGTTGATAAGGTCAGACTGGTGCCCATCTGGACTGGGGATTGTGAGTGAGGCACACAGAACATATCAAGTTTTTGTTGTTGTCAGAAATATGAGGTCTGTGTAGCTATTGAATTTATATAGGAATATGAATTAATAGAGTCATTTGAGGGAAATATTGGTCGATTTGTAAACCTTAAAAGATACAGTGGAAACGATAGAGGAATTCTAAAAAAATTAAAAGATTGTCATTGGGGAAATGTAAGAAATTAGGTGTTTATAGTGAATATGTGCAAAATACAGTGCCAGGTACAATGAACAATTGATTTGTAAAAGGCGAAGATTATTAATGGGAGTGATACACAAAAGTAAAATAATAGGAACTGGAAAACTTAAAAAATTATAGAAATATTGTGATGAAGTGATTGTTTACAAACTCGAGAGAAAGAAAATATAGCAAAAACAAAAAGTATGGTGTCAGACTTAGATGGAGGGAGTGATATATCTGGCAATAATTTTCCCCCTTGTTCCCTGTCATTGGTGTTGTCTTGCCGCGCCCTCAGTTAGTCTTGGCCTACCGTCACATTTTTAAAATAATTTATTTGGAATAATTTCTGCTTGTCATTGTAGGATTAATGATTTAAGGAACAAATTCAGTCTTCCAGGATTGTACATGCACGGGCAGTTGAGTATATACAGAGATGCATCACAGTGAGTTTCTGGAGGGTAAAAGTTGAGTGTACAACCAGGCTACACAATACACGCACTACATAAATAGGAGACGTTGACAGTGTTTTGGTACTGGTTCTTTAGATCTGATTAAGGGCTAAAGAATTACTGTACTGGCAAGACGATGTCACTGAAGCCTTCTCATTGGGTCATTCAAGGGGAGAATCTCTTGACGGTGAATTGGAGGGCGACTGTAACTCTAAGGCGAAACAGGTCCCCTGTTAGTAACATTAAAGTGATTTGTTTCCTGGAATAGTGTGGAGGAGTCTGTAACTTTCCATTTTACCTAAACAAGGTTCTCACCTTAAGTTGTGCTGGGAGCTTTGGTCAAATGGGTATCACTCCATAACACACTTGACTTTCATTCTCTTCTCATCATTGTCCTATGTCCTGGTTGTGGCGATGCTTTCATCACTTACCCTTGACAACCCTCCAAAAGTAAGCTATCAGAGTGGGAGGAAGCCTTAGGTAATATGACTGGAATATCTTGTTGTTATGGAGTTGGTTTGGTCACTCCCTAAGGTGTGCAACAATCCTTTATAACTAAGCTATCAGAGTGGGAGGAAGCCTTAGATAATGTGATTTGATAATGGAGGCCAGTGTGCGAGTGTGATACCCGCTCTCTTCCTAAGCCTGCATGATCCAGAACGCAACCTTTGGGTAGAGTGCGGTCGTGACCTGGGATTGGGTTTGTGTTACAAGGTCCTAATATCTCTAGAGCAACACCCAGTAATGTGATCACTTGATAAGCTTAAGTGAATTGATACATGTGTCGGTCTTTGAGGTCTGATGTCTGTGGTCATATTTAGGTTTGATGAGGAATACAAGAAGTCCAGAGAGTTGTCAGATCACTTTTGTGAACCAACAGAATATTGCTATAAGAAAAAAAACCCAGTTTATATCACCGTGCTGTATAATGTGAATTGTTTAATCAATGAGTTCGAAGAAAAGGGTGAATTTGAAGAGAATTGTTAATTTACAACAATTTTGAGAGAATTAATATATTAACATGAATTTGGAGAATTAGAATTTTAATGATCATAATGAAAGTGAAGAATTCTGTGATGGAAGAGAAGAAAGTGACTTTTGTGGAACAGACAAATGTAGAGAAACAAACAGGAGAATATACATTACTTTTGAAAAATAGAATAATAATAAGCTGAAGTTGTATGCGTATAGACTTCTGTGTATGTGTACCGAATAGATTTATATATATATTCGCATATATATATATTATATATATATACCTATTAGTCATAATTTATATTGCAGTACATACTTTTCTCTGGTTTTGTTGGTTGGTTGGTGAGGTTGGTAAGGGTGAGGGCTGTCTGTTGTATAGGTTACCTACACCTTTGTTCTTGGGGCTAAGTTGTTTGTTGAGTTATTGGTTAGTGGGCAGTAGGTAGACTAATGTTGGTTGGTGGCGTCACAACATGGTGAGATACTGCACCTTCTCCCTCGTACTGACTGTGTTGGTCAGTGAACCCCAGGAAACCTATCCTGTACTACATTGTTTTTTATACCTGATGAACGTCCCGGCTTCTTCGTTAAATTTCTTAGCGTTTCGATCAATGTGTTGTAATCCAAGACAAATTACACTCCAAATTTACACAACTATTACTTATCTGCAACGTACATGAAACGTATATCAAAGGTCATATTACTTAGAAGGGAGTCGATGCATTTTCACCAGGATAAAAGAAGCACTCTATAGCTCCCTACATTGTAAAGATGAACACATTTCCTACTTCAGTACAGTAAGAACAAGCATTGTACCTTTCTCACATTCTTATAATAAAACTGAAAGATGCAATGATAATAAGGTGCAGTGTCTCTTCTTGTGTCAGTGATACCAACTTAAAAACAACCAGTAGATGAACAGAAAGTGGAGAACTGAATAATTTTAAGATGATAAGAGGGAGGCAAAGTTCAGTAGGCCCTTGATATTATGCTAACACATGTAACACTTGCCATTAAACAAAGGCCCAATACATCACTTAGTCTGTAAGAAAAAACAGAAGCTTGGGAAAACTTTAAGTGCTCTTCAATGAGGGACCGAGTGTAAAATGTAGTAGTGGATACTGTACAAGTATTTATTAGCTTTATTATCAAGGGTCTGTTGTAATCTGTTAAGTATTCAATGATCACACAAGCAAGGAGGAACTGTGTTCAGTAATGAAACGTAGTTCAGAAGAAACAGGCAGAGGCAAATTATAAAAAGTAAGAAAAGTACAGTCATGAACAATAGTTTCTTTACCCCCCTTCAAGAGTGAGGTTAAAGAAACTACTACTTGTGACTGTACATTACAAAAGTATTGACACAAATATGAAAGAATTATAGCAGTTAAAATTTTGTTTTTTTATGCAATAATTGAAAGTGGTATAGGTGGAAAGTACTATAGTGTAAGTCACAAAGATGAGCATGTAACTTTTGACATACACCTTGCTTTGAAAATAAATTATGTACATGTGACAGCCTCCTGGGAGACTACAGTACTCTGGGAAATCATATTCAGTCTGTTTCCATGTGTGTGTGTGTATGTGTTTCAGTTTACAAATCTCCTGACCAATTCTGTCATCTCGTCTCATTCATCTAAGCATTGAGGTACCCCAAGTGATATAAAAAATATGCAACTCTGAGCTCGGCCAACTCAACACAATTTGTACAAATCAGTTGGCAGCGAGCCGTTGGTGTTTTCCGTAGGGGGCGTCTTTTTGTACAGGGGAGGGTGGGGGGAGGTCACCTATCGTTCACCGATGTTAACAAGAGGCACCTCGAAGCAGATGGGTGACATCACTGGCCGCTCCATCCAGGATCATTTTTATCTGTGGAAAGTTGGAGATGCATTACATTCTCCATTACATCACATAGAATGGCTGCTTTCCATAATATACTGTACTAAAGCCATTGGTGTCTTCCCTCTACCTCTGGGCTCCTCCTAGTATCAACAACTCCGGTGCACATCTGCCTTTGAACTTGATGTGTAAGCTGTCGTCTCTCGTTTTGTATGTCAGGGTAGGGTAGCGAGGTCAGTGTCAATGTCTAAAGTCTTGAGACCCCATTATTATCCTTATCCCCAGTCGTTTTCCCCCTCCCCCTGTATTTCTCATTATAGACAAGTTGACAAAATGGGATTCATTCTTGATTTATGTTACCGACAGACTAAGCTGAATTACATAGACTTCTATGTAACTTGGCTCATGAAGGAATGTTATATTATTTTGTGAACTTTACATCAAACATTTTTTGTTAAAATTAGTTGTGAGTTCATACAAATTTGTTCCCTCGTGTACACTAATTGTAGATTTTTTTAAAGTTTAAGATATGTTGGATTTATTCTCAAAGCATGTGTGTGTGTGTGTGTGTGATTGTGTGCCTGTACCTACCAAACTGGTTATGATATATTTGTGGTTCTTATGAAAAGTAGTAGTACAAATGAACAAAGATAATGTTCAAAAGAGAAGAGAATGTGAGAGTAAACTGAACAAATGGGAGGTAAGAATGTGTAGACAAAACTGTAGTCCAGGGAGGAAATGGATTTAAAAAAGAGAAAAGTAATTATTGTTTGAAAAAGGTGGACGGACCACTGAGTGGCACAGTTAATAAAAACCTCCTGCCTTGTGTTGTAACCCAATGTATGTTCACCCATGGAACTTGATGTGAAGGAGGTGTTTGGTTTAGGATGACGTGAACTGGGCCTAAGAATAAAAATAAAAATACTGTAACAATAACAATAATAATGAGATAAGATTTGTAAGTGAACTGGTGATGGTCTACTGATTTCTCCATGCTAGAATCAAAACAGACCACCTAACCTGAAGTATGGTAACCTGTGCTCTGTTTGATGACATGGATTGATGGAATGAGTAGCCTCCCATTCACCACCAACAATACCAACACCAAGCTTAGTTTGTTAGAAGCCACGAGAGTGAAGAAAAGTTGTACGCTTGCCTCCCTGATACAAGTTGTGTGTTTTTTCTCTGATCAGTTTTTTTTACATCTTTTCCGATGCTCATGGGAATGCTTTGGGAACAGAGAATGTATAGCAGTGGTTGTCGTGCATATAACTACCACCGTGAGTTTTAATGTGCCAGAAAGTATTCCCAAGCATCATAAATTTGCAACATTTTGGGCTGGAGGAAGAGCATTGCCTTGGCAACCACAGCCTGTCTGCCTGCTCCGTGTCATGCCATAACACTTTATCGTACTGTATGTGTATATTGTTTACCTCCCTCCACCTCCACTTCTATAGTTTGTGTTTCTCTAGCTGACAGTAAGATGTTTACAGTCATTATCAGGAGATTGTTTATGACAGACTGATGTATGCCTTGTAGTAATACCCAGCAGGTACACAAGGTCTTTGATATAACACTAACATTCTCATTTGCCACAGGCCCAGTAGAACACTTACTGGTCATCTGTATGGTAATAAATAACAGAAGCCAGGGAAAATATTTGTTAGGCTTCAGTGAGGGCCTGAGAGTAAAGTGAAGTGTAAGTTCGTGTTATACCAAGGTTCTGCTGTACTGTAGTGGTCACCTTCATCCAGTTGGTCACAAGTCGGCCTCTTAAGATACCTGCCACAGTCTCTTACAGTCAGCCAGAGATAAACAGACTACAGATGTGACCATGTTAACCCATACAAAATTGCATTGTTGTATGCTTCTGTTTTAAAGCTATGTCGGACCTTTCCACCTCTATTAAGGATTTGTTCCTCCGCTTCACCGCTTCCTGCCATTATCTTCTCAATTAATTTTGACGCTTCATGAACGAATGAACTCGATGTGTTTGGTGTGGAGTGTTGTTGGGTGTTTCTGCCTCACGCACGCCCACACAGACCCAGACAGCACCTCGGCCTGGAAGAACAGCAATGCCGACTCGGAACATACTTGGAACGGCCTTTATTTCATTCAGTGTGTTTATAATATAATAAGTTCTTCAATTCGCTGTCAGAATTCTTGGTGGTAACTACTGTGTCAGTCACCACCACTGCTACTCTCCTGCTGCATGTTCTCCCCCTTTCTGGGCGTCTCTCTCGCCCCTGCGCGTGTTTATATATATAGTATATATCTTTATTTTCCTCATATATACATATATTGTCATGCTTAATTCATTTATGTACTTGTGTCTCTGCATTCCTATATTCATTCATCCATTCCTTTTGTCTCATGTTGCATCAAATACAGTATATATGCTGAATGTTTTGCTACCATGCAATATATTTTTATGGCTATTCATTATTTCTTGACATCTTAATCTGTTACCCTACTTTTTTAACTACTGTATTTGTCTTTATTGATGACTTTCTGTACCATTATTTCATTATAATTTCTAGTGATGGGCCAAAGTTGTGTACAAACTGTAACATAGAGTTTATGGTTACACTTCACTGAAGATTGATGACTCTGTAAATAGATATTTTCCTGTATATCCCATGAGTTTCATTTTATTCCTAAAGCCTAGTACACACTGAGATACAAAGTCGAGAGACTTTGTATCAGGACTGTCGCGAGACAATCCAGATACAGGCGGGCGACAGTCCAGAGACACGTTGGAGACAAGGCCACTTTGTATCTGGATTGTCTCGCGACAGTCCAGATACATGGTCTCAAGACTTTCTCTCGACTTTGTCGCTGGACAGTTGCTAGACAATCGAGAGACAGTCCAGTGAATTTGTCGCTCGTCCAGACCAAGCTGTAGCGAAATTTTGGTGGGAAGAGTAGCCGAGTGAGTACTATAGTAGCTGTCATGTTGGTAGACGTGGATATATATATATATATTTACAAGTACAGTATATATATATATAAATATATAATAAATCATTTCGGGACACAGGCTGAAAAGACAGTTTTGAGAAGATTGGCTCTATGCACATTGCTTTATGCAATATTTAGAGTACTCTATAAATAAACTCAAGAATTGTTTAGAATAGCATTTGTAAATGCGAACTTAAAAAAAAAAAAAAAAATTATACTCAGTCATCCATGGTCAAATATTTCCCTCTGCACCGAGCGACTTGTATCTTGTCTCCCATTTCTAGTGGGAGACAAGATACAGCCGAAATTTTGTCTGGACTGTCCCGCGACAAATTTAGATTTTCCCGAGAAAATCTCGCAAGAGTCTAGCGACATTGTTGGATAAAGTATCTTGGTGTGTACGGGACCCAGAGACAGTGATGCGAGACAAACTTAGATTTTTCTGAGACAGACAACAGACAGCCGTGAGACTTTGTATCTCGGTGTGTACTTACCTTAAGCCACATGGAATCTTACCATGATGGCTGGATGTTACTGCACAAAGTGTGTCATCACTTACTCAGCTCCAGTTCACTCTGATTCACACAAAAATATTAATTTTACTCATCAGTCCCAGGCCGTAACTTCACAATTATATAAACTCTTTTGGCACATTGACTTAACTTAGACTACGGTACTATAACTTAGACCTAAATCCTCAACAACCAAATAGTCTACATAGTAAACACAATTATAAATTAAATATCTTTAAAACATTATGAAATATGCAAAAACATTCATAATACAATCTCAACACTCGAGTTATCCTACTACAGGCCAACCAAGTAGGTCACCCCATGGAGCCAGTTTATCTTTTATAACCCAGTCAGTGCCATATATACGTGAGGTTATACATTAACAGTTAATATCAGAACACTATAATAGCCTTGGCTTTGCAGTTTTTGTGTGTACATTATCAATATTCTACAGGACATGGTTGTCACGGTGTGTGAGGCAGGTGATGAATTTCACTTCGTTGATATGTCCATTTCTGTCGTATATTTTTCTGTATGACTTTCTTAACATACCTATGAAAAGTAGTAGAAAGACTCCTGTCTCTCTGGGTACACCCATATGCTGAACACGCCGGCATTATTAAAAAAATGGCAAAAAATGTTGCAGGTACTTGGTGAAGTTGATGGTCCTACGTGATCAGCTGAGGTTTGTTTTGAGTCAATGGATATAGAAAATATAGAAAATAATAGACGCACATGAGCACAGCATCAGTATTAATATTTACGAGGCAACAAGAGGAGTGCCGTTGGAAAGGCAATACTCCTCACCCATCAACTTGATGCTGGATGCCAAAAAAAAATTGAGAAATCTGTAGATATCTAAAAGTGCCTCCATGACTAACCAATACAGTATTATTATAAGGTCTCACATTATTTTCATACCCTGAGGCCTGAACTAGGCCTACTACTAATTATTCAGTAGCACATTTCACAGGATAATGGTAGGTATCTTAATAATAGTTGAGCTGTCCATAGAAGTCATCACATTTATTTTGTAGTTCAAGAACATTTTGTAATAATTCTTCACCCTAGATAGTTTCAGTAGTATCAGTACACAAGCATGATATACTTACAAGTAATAGGAACAGTCTGCAAAATTCATGTGAATAGAAAATGTAAAAAAATACAGTAGGCCTACATAAAAACTTTGTATGTATAACCTGTAAGCAATTTCCTGAATTATAAGCTCCACAATATCCATATTTACAAAATAAAACTGAAAGAGTACTCATGAAAGCTTACTATGCAGCTAGTTACCACCACCAAGAAGTAAAATAGTGTAATTTACATACAACAGCATGCACCAAAAATAGAATTGTGTAAATTACATGCATCAAAATATAGAAATGTGTAATTTATAAACTACAGAAAGCACCAAAATATGGAATTGTATACAGTATTGTAGATGGCAGAGTCAGACACCGAAAAAAATGTGTGATTTTCATTGGGTAACTATTTACAAATTCTACACCGAAAAAAAAAGTTATATTTTTATTGGGTAACTATTTACAAATTCTTGTTATTTTGAACTAAGTCCTGTTATTCTATTTTTTCTTAGAGAATCTCTGAATGTATCGGAAAACCTTTTCTGGTAAGGAAATCTGTGGATTAAGCATAATTTTCATAGAAAATCTTACAATCTGAAATTAGGCACAAAACCTGTAGATCTCAAGTTTAATCTGTAGAAGTGGCAACCCTCAGCTGGTCATGTCACCTCCTCTATTTTATTATACTTCCATACCCCATGGTCTCTACTGTGAACCATGCATTGTTGCCCCAGGAATTATTTACTTTATGCTGTATTGAAGCCAAATGCATTAAATATTAAATATTTAACTGATATCAAATATGTATTCTTTATTAGAAGTGTGGTAACCTTGGCTACCTTGTACTATTGTTCGATTCCCTAAATGTGATTTCAAAGTAAGTTATTCTATTTAAATATATAGTATTATGCAAATTATATAGACAATAGTATATCCATATAATCTATCTAAATAAGAATATTATAAAACAAGCACATTATTTGAGTTATATACATTTTTTCAGTGTTAACAATTCATATTAAATAGAGTCAGTGGTAGGAATGGAACACTTCATCCCCACCAGTGTTTAAATCCCTCAACATATTTAAAATCCCAATCCCAGAGGTTTTGACTGGTGTTAGTAGGGCAGGGAGGAGTCGGAAATGTACCACAGGGAGGAGAACACTTTGGTAAATATATATTGGTGGCTTATATATAGGATAGGATAGGATGTAATTAGTATAGATTGTGTTTTGAGAGTTTTATTAATAGGATGGTAGTGAATTTTGTTGTCTTTACCGTAGGATAGGATAGGATAGGATGTAATAAATAGGATAGGACAGGATAATATAATAAGTATAGATTGTGTTTTGAGAGTTTTAATATTAGGATAAGTAGTATAGAATATGTTTGAGAGTTTTATTAATAGGATGGTAGTGAATTTGTTGTCTCCACCGTAGGAAAGGATACGGTATAGATCAATATTTAATGATAGGTTTTGAATTTTGAATATTGCCAGTCTACCGTTTCGTATTTAATGGCTCAAGTTGTGCTTATAAGTTAGACAGGTAAATATTGAAAGAATTACCGTTATTGCGTACGGTTTTTCTACCTTCATTACCCACTTATTTAGACCATTCTGAGACTATTTTCTTCTATGGCATTTCCTCCGCAAATGCCCCATTTCCAAGATAGGGCATATTCAAATGGGGCATTTTGAAATTAGCCTGACCTTACCTAACCTAACCTAGACCGCATCAGACTACCGTGACCTAACCTGGGCAGACTACCGGGACCTAACCTGGGCAAACTACCGGGAAATAACCGTGGTAAAGTACAGGAAATGACCAGGGCAAATTACTGGGACCTACCCGGATCTGGCAACACTGCTACAAAACGGTAATTCTTTCAATAAATACCGTTAGATATAATGCTGGTAATTCTTCTTCTTATGTTCTTAATTAGTTTATTGAGTAAAATTACAGAAGTACTGAGTTCACTATATTGTATATTTTAGCATCATTACCCACTATTTTGGACCATTCTAAGACACTTTTCATCAATGGTGTTTCTTATGTTTTACAAACATAATTTGGAAATTAGTCTAACCTAACCTGACCTAACCTAACCTAGACCACAGCATAATACCGGGACCTAAACTGGGCAAACTACCGGGATATAACCGGTGTAAACTATCATAAAATGACCGGGGCAAATTCCCGGGACCTAGCCGGATGTGGTAACACTGCGCGACCGTAGCCAAGAACGCAATACTTCTGTAAACATACCGTTTTTTGTATCATAAATGTGGTGATAATATTTTCAGAAGTGAGTGAGAGATTTCAGTTGTGAGTAGCAGGAGAAGAAAGACATTGTGTTGTGAGGAGAAGCAAAAGGAGTAAACAGAGGTATGGGACCCAAGCTGACTGACTTTGAAGTGTTGGCCACCATCGGCAGTGGTTCACACGGCACCGTCCACAAAGTCCGGCGGCGCTACGATGGTCAGGTCTTGGTGTGGAAGGAACTCAACTATGGGGCCATGACTGAGGTGGAAAAACAGGTGGGTACGATACATTTATGGATGGTATGCGAGAATAGCTCTGGTGTTGACAATAGTGCAGTACCAGTACAATGGCTCTGTAGGGTGTGTCTATGGAGTCATTGTACCGGTACCACGCCATCACATACACCATGGAAGTTCTTGCATACAACCCCTCATCTCAGTAAATACAGCCTTAGTTATTCTCTCCAAATTAACCTAACCTCACTTTAACATTACCTTCATCTAAGATCATGTACCATCTTCCAACAGGGTCTGGTAATGGAGGTGAACCTTTTACGTGAGTTGCGACATCCTAATATTGTGAGGTTCCAGCACCATATTGTTGACCGTCGGGCCACCACACTCTACATCCTCATGGAGTATTGCCCCGGGGGTGACCTGGGGCGCCTGGTCTCAAGATGTAGGCAGACCTCGACCTTCTTAGAGGAGGGGTTCATCTGGAGAGTTCTCAGTCAGGTACTCTCACATGGTCCACATTAATGGTAAATTAGAGGGCTGCAGAATCCTCCAATTTAGGATGCAGAACAGATCATGTATTCATAACATTGAGGTGATTTGTTTCCTGGGATATTTTGATGGAAATACTCAATTTACAAAAATGTTCTCCCCTTAAGGAAACACAGTATGGCCTGGGCCTTTAATCACATTTTACTACGGCTTCTTCAGATTAGTATTTGTGTGTGTTAGAAGTACTGTAATAGCAAAATAGTGTCACCTCATATAGTACATATTTTATAATAAAAAAATAAATTATCAGTCTGTATACTTTACTGCATGCTACATTATTTCACACTTGATCTTATCGTAATTTTTATAAACACATTTTCTGCACTCTCATTCTTTGATAGAAATTAAAACTACTGAGCATAGGCAAGCACTCTATAAAGAAAAAATAGTTTAATTATTTCTAATGACTTGATGCCCTAACATAATGCTACCCTTCTTTGACCTATCCAGATTTGTCAGGCCCTAAAAGTATGCCACGACCGCAATCTGCATCACGGCCGATTGGTTTTACACCGGGACATCAAGCCAGCCAATGTGTTTCTGGACAGTGAAGGTCGGGTAAAGCTGGGTGACTTTGGCTTGGCACGCACACTTAACTCTGAGGCCAGCTTTGCCACCACCTACGCTGGAACTCCTTACTACATGAGTCCGGTGTGTTATGTATTTCAAATGTAGTATCTTGTTTCTCTCCTGGACACACTGTTTTTGCTGGAATTTCTTTGGGATAATTATTTCCTTTTGTGGCTTTTCATCTGTTATCATTACTGTAATATAACTGAAATTTTATATACAGGAAGTAATGCAAGGGCGTGACTACAATGAGCGGAGTGACATCTGGTCTCTGGGATGCCTGGTGTATGAACTCTGTGCTCTCCACCCTCCCTTCCAGGCTTCCACACACAGGGACCTTGCTGCCAAGATCAGAGAGGCCAGGTGGGTATGCCAATATGACATATGGGTAAATGAATGCCTTTGGGGAGGTGTGGGAATAAAGGAATATACAGTAATAGTACTGCATTACTGTGACTACATTGTTATGACTTTGGGAACTGGTTGGATTTGTGGCATGAAGAATTAATGGATAATGCTTTAGAGGGTGTGTGATTGTTTAGTTAAGTACAGTGGCCTCCTGATATAGTGCAGCTCTGATACAACCCATCCTCACACAGGTATGACAGCATCCCCATACAGTACAGTTGCCAGTTGAAGGAGATGTTGGCCCTGCTTCTCACCTATGAAGACTACCTGCGACCCTCAGCCCTCACTGTTCTCCACCATGCTTCCCTCGTTGCCAACACCTCCGGGAGAAGCCTGATGGAGGAGCAGAAGACAAAGGAGGAGGAAGCTCTCTGTCGGTCACTTGAAAGCAGTGTCCTCCTCAGAAAGTATGGTAATGTGAACAAGTGTGTAGATGAAGATAATGTGGATGATCAGAAAAATATGGATTTTACAAAGTGTAGGGATGTTGAAGAAGGGAAAGGAGGTTGTAAAGAAGATAGGCAAAGGAGGGGAAGTGTGGATGGGGAGGGAAGTGATGTGGAAAATGAGGAAAAAGAAGAGAACAGAGAAGAGGAATTTGAGAGAGAGGATGACTACAACCAGGAAGAATATGAGGCACATGGAGACCAAGGTGAAAGTATAGATGATTTGCCAATTGGTGAAATTGGTGACAATGCAAAAGAGGATGAGGATTGGGCTATAAAATTCAAGGAAGAATTCACAAAGCAAGCCAAATCCAGATTAAAGGAGAGTCCAGCTATAACTGTGTCCCCAATGACTGAGACATTCAGAGTACCAAGGAGAGAGGACATAGAAGCTCCCAATTCTGAAATATCACCAGATCTTCCAGGACTAGCACATCTCAGGTACAAGTCTGATGCTGAGGAAGAATCTGAGGAGATAAGGCAGAAAAAAGACCGGACAGAACGACTGGATCACGGTGACCAAGAGAGACGGGCAAGAGAATGGCCAGAGAATGGTGGTGGCCGGGGGAGGCGATCAAGGGAATGGCCCAGACGGTCAAACAGCATGGACCCAGAGAGGCGGACGAGGGATCAGGTCAAACGATCAGACAGTATTGGCCGGGAGAAGAGGTCACGGGTGCGTCATGATAGCATTGAGTCGTGTCTGGGGGAAACTGTGGAGAGAATCTGTCATACAGCAAGGGTGAGAGAGGTGGTGGGGAGGCTGGAGTGTGCCTGTGGGGGCATCTCCACCAGCAGTTGGCGTGAGAGGTTGGTGGCTCTGAGGGAGGCAGAGGTGGGAGTGCGGGAGAGAGAAGTGGCGGTTAAAGAGCGGGAGAGAGAGGTAAGGGAGCGAGAGCACCGTGTGACAGCCATGGAGCGAGAGGCCAGGCAACACCTCGTACGGGCTCAGATCTACCTCAGACAATCCCGACCAAGGCAGAATGCAGCCACATCCCCTCACCGGCCGGAGTCTGACCTGGATACAACTGTGAGCGCTGATCCGGGAGATGAGCGGATCAAAACCATCTCTCGCCCTGACCCACAGAAGATCAACAACCCATTTCTAGAGATGCGAGGAATTCAACCCCAGCCCGAGAAGCACGTGTCCTTTCGGGAGAGGACTGACCGATTCAAGAGTAACACGCTGGACAACCCCAAGAGTCGGTGGAAGAGGGGTAACATATTTGGTCTGGTGGAAGGAAAGAAGGAAGCAAGAGAGAAAGTGAATGATGATATAAAGGATAAAGACACAACCAAGCCAGGTACTCTGGTAACAGAGGACACAAACCAACAACCTCGGCCACCTCACACCTCCGACTTGCCCAGAAATCCTCCACCTCAAGCATCAGAGCAGCCCAGACTGAGGAAGCGTCAAGGTAGTGTGGAAACACTGATACGTCGCCGTAACAACACTGGGGATGACAAGGAGAATCAGGTACAGGGTCCTAGGCATAAACCTGTGCCAGAACTTAAAGGGAAGCTCCTTGGGACACATGCGGGACTCAAGGTGGGCAGCAAGCAGGTCAAAGGGAGGTTGCCTGTTAGAAACACCAGGGCACGAGTACTCCAGTTCTATAACGTGGTATAATTAAAAAGACACTTCTGCAATTTTGTAATCAGTGCATTCTATCGCTAGATCTGCAAAAATGTTGTGTTACAATAAATTAAACAAAAAAAATTTACCGAGTGTTAAGTACAAGGAAAGTGTTACAGCACAGTACAATAATATAAATAGATGCAGTATGTCCAGCAGTGTTGTAGTTAGACACCTTGTTGTGAGACTTCAACCCCTTCAAACATTTTGAGTCTAAGGTTTGTTAGAATTAAGCTGTGCAGATTATTTATAGGTGTAACGGTTAATTGTTGGTTCTGCTATATCATGACTTCTAGAGTAAGAAAACAGTTATCATAATGACTCTGACTATTGTCTACATAAAGTTACTGTGACTTATCAGACTCCTCAACTTTAAGTGAAGGATAAACTCATTTTTAAATATTCAGGTAGTATTGTTTGATGATGCCATGATGTCAGGAGACTCATGGAGTGCATGAGTTCCCCTTTCTTTGTAAGACTTGATTTCTAGCTACATTTCTTTGTCTTTTACACAGGGATATAAGTCCAGCCCCAATAACACAATGCATGTGCTCTGTCTCTTGACAACTTGTAGTCAGTTGTGCACATCATGGGTAAGATGCATGGACAAACATCAGACAATTAAAATTATAAATGTCATGGGAAAGTTCCTGTCATTCAAAGACTAAGTTCCATAGTTGCCTGTAGTGATGTGGACTGCCAGTATTTTAGGGACTTTTTGTGCTACTTCGAACCCCAGCCACTCCCTTTCAGTTCTTCAGCTGTCCTGCTTTTACTTTTCCAGTACAGTATTTCATTTGTGCTTGCTGTCCCACTTCATCCTAGGTCAGTCTTGTTTCGTCCTCAAATTTAATTAAAAATAAGAAAGTGCTGCTGCTCAAGGGGAAAGTCATGTCATGTCTTTTCCTTATGTCATGTTTTCCATATGCCATATTAAACTAGTGATTTGGAAGGTAGGAATATAATAATGTAGGTGAGTGCTGGAGCCTCTTTGCAGGGTATATAATCTATGAAGGATTATTATGCTGTAGGTTTGACAGTGCAAGTCAGGTGATGCCAGTGAAAGTCGATGAACCTTTTTTAGTCATATTTTACTATAATAAATTATCTATTTTATACAAAATAGCATTTTGTTTTATATACCTTCCATACTTAGGGTAATGGTATATGAATGAACTATCCTACCACTGAGATAATTAATATACATCTACTCAATATATATTTACTTTTTATTTTCTTTACTGGTTAGCCTATATTGACTTCATGATACGTCAGTAAAGAAATGCCATGGATTGCTTATAAAGTCATTTATGATTGTTAGACTTTTCAGAGGACGGTGGCTGCCACCATTTCGTGGAAGAAATGAAACACGTGTGTGTGCAAGGATGATAGATGATATATAGTCTATTATCCTTGTGTGTGTGTGTATATGGAAGCCCGCGTACGAGCCACTTTTTCGTGGCAGCCAGAAAAAAATGGTGACCGGGTTTACCCGCCACGCCACGGTGGCTCAACACTGGCGACTAAGATAGAAGAGCCATGTGATGACATAAACTACTTCACTGATATCCTTGATGGAACTGCCTGTGGTTGCCACGAAAAAGTGGTCTATGTGCAGGAGTGGATAGCAGGATTGATAGCATCCCACCACGAAACAGTGGCAGCCACCGTCCACTGAAAAGTGTCTGGTGTGAAGGGAGGGAGAAGGAATGATGAGAACGACAGCACATGTAAAGGCAAAACTAATATAAAACATTAATGAGCTTCATTAATGTCCTCTTACAAAGAAAAATGTGTATATGTGGATAATGACAAGTGTGTGAGACCATGATAAACCAAAACAACCATAAAGGCTAAAAATAATAATAAAATAAATAATGCTTCCGTAGAAAACCTATAAAATGAGTAGTGACCGTGATGAGTGTATGTGTATGTGTGTGTGTTGGGAGGTGTATGTAGTGAAGCCAACCCAGGCGGTGTTTACAGTGTATATTGACTGTTATTGGATATGTACCTTGTTTATAACCTAGTGGTGTGTGTTATATGTCTCCCTGGTGTTGGTGGTGGATATTAATACTCGTGGGGAAGTATAAGGAGTGATGGGGATAGAGAAATAGGATTAATTATGACCTTCTCTAGTGAGTATATGTGACTGTTGTTGTTCTTATATATATACCGCTCGTAGTAAATAAACATTATTATTACAAAGTACTATATCATTATTTATTATATGCTGCTGTATATGTGTGTTGTCTAATAAGCCTCAAATTATCATAAAAACAGTGTAGTTTTGATAGAAAAAGGGAGGTATTTTTGTAATGTAGCTTGTATGAATATGTTAACTTACGGTATTTGTATCTTACATTACAAACATTGGTTTTAGTACAGAAGTGGACCTTACTGTATAATAGATATTTTACTGTCATTACCCACTATTTTGGACCATTCTAAGACACTTTTCTTCTATGGTTTTTCTTCCTCAAATGCCCCGTTTTCGAGATATGCCCCATTCCCAATACCCATAGAAACATGGGGGGCCCGATGGGAATTGGGGGTTGACGGGTGGGGGTTAGGTTAGGTTAGGTGCCCCCATGATAGTACAATATCACTATATACGACGTTAATTAAGGTAGGAAGTGTATTATAAAGGCAGAACAATAGTAAAATGCGTGTTTCCCCCACCCGTCAACCCCCGATTCCCATCTGGCCCCCCATGTTTCTATGGGTATTGGGAATGGGGCATATCTCGAAAACGGGGCATTTGAGGAAGAAAAACCATAGAAGAAAAGTGTCTTAGAATGGTCCAAAATAGTGGGTAATGACAGTAAAATATCTATTATACAGTAAGGTCCACTTCTGTACCTTTACCCAAACATTGATAATTAGAGTTACATATATCTCATATTTATATAATATAACTTGTATTTTCGGTAATAGTCAAGCATTTGTCCATAATCTGCTTTCGACTCGAGGTTTTCAGAATGCAATGTTTTATAGTGTGTTTTGAACGAATTTATTGTTCACAACCGTCACAAATTAATGTTTTGGGAGATATCAACCCCCCCCTACCCCTCCCCAACTCAATCTCCGAAAACACCTCATTTTCACCATATTTGAACTAGATTCGTCTGAAAAACACTACAACGCATTAATTAGAATTAGGTAGACCTCACCTGACCTAACCTAACCTAATCAGGACTGCGGCAAACTACCGAGACCTAACCTTAGCAAAATACGGGACCTGGATGTAAACATTTGGCGGCCATCTTGAATTGATATTATTATACTGGAACCGACGGTTCATGTTAATGCATTTGCGACAGAAATACCCAATAAGAAAATGACATACATGTATTAAGAAGTATATTTGACAGAAAAAAATTAATGGGAGTGATTATGGACAAACGCTTGACTAATACCGTATTTTCAGTTACAAATTAATTCAAGAGTTCTGGCTTTTTTTTTCTGATCAATTTGGTTGACATTGATTTGGGAGGTGTTGCCTTTTCATCTGCATCTCCCCTTGGGTTGTGTTTCATATGAACAGACTGGGTTGGTTATGTTTCAGATGAGTGAAGCCTCCACCTCTGACAGAAACAGTCAACTTACCACACCATCATGGATATCCCGTTACCTGAGGAGATTCCACTACCTGGGGGTACTCGCCCCGGCCCACGCCATCCCCCACCCCATATTGGCCCAGGGCGGAGTCTGCTAGGTGCCCCACCTAGGATGTCCCATCCCCCACCTCATATCAGGCTCCCCTCTGGCCCCCCTCCTGACTTGTCCAAACCCCCACCCATGTTCAGCAGGCCTCCACCCATCTTGGCCTCCCCACCCCCAAGTATGTTATCCAGTCCACCACCTGGTTTTGGAAGGCTACCTGCCCCTGGATTCCCACCGCCACCTGCTGAGAGGTACCGTATATGTCCCTACATTATATTACACTTTTTGGTCTGTTGCTACCTAATCAATATCAGATAATATATGTTTTAACAGTATTATTTTTTGTAAGTAATATATATAGGTGACATAAGTACTGTATGTTAATTATTTTAATTATTATGTAGCTCATTATACTTATTTCCATTTTTTTAATTCCCCTCTTTACCTCCTCTGGTATGAATAATAATACAGGTATCCTGTATTTAACCATAGTCTTCTTCTTTTCCAATAATATTTGCAGCCAATACAGTCTTAAAAATTCTTGCATCAGTTTAGCTGGTGCTTGAAACCTATTAGCTGGTTAGCCTTTTTGGTATAAGCTGTGAATATTGACCATCAGCCAGAAAAAAAAAGCATAGTGGTGTATTTCAGTAGAGGGAGGTGTGTGGGTAATTGTCAACTTGTTGGCAGGTATTCTCCAAGCCGAGTCACTACTGATGATGATGACAAGGAAGCTCCGGGTACTGGCCCGGGTCTCATGCCCCCCAAGGCACCTACACCACCTGGTTCAACTCAGTTACTACCTACAACAGCTCCTCCTACTCCTGCCACACCCACATCTACTTCTGCCTCAACTCCAACTACCCCAGTTACATCCACACTTGGCTCAGTCACCACAACCCAAACCCAGTCCCCATCAGACCTACCTACCAACAAGACTCCCCTTCCAAAGGTTCTAGGAAAGCTAGAAGCCAAGAAGCGGCTTCAGGCATTCACCGGAAAGGGCCTAAATAAAGTGCCGTCCTTTTCGCTGATAAAGACTTCCAAGCCAGTGGCCAAGTCAGCTCTAACAGGTGAAGAAGATGAGGTTGGGACAGGGAAGGAGGCCAATAAAAAGAATCTAGTTCAGTCCAAGAAAAAGAAAAAAGAGGAAAAGGTGTCAATCATCGAGCAGATTCGAGATGAGGAGTCACGTCTGAAGGAAGCTCTTGGCCTAAAGAACATGATGTTCTTAAACCCATTTGGGCCTGGTCTCTCACATATTGCCAAACTTCTGGACAATCCTGAGGAGTTGAAGAAATTTGAGACCAAAGGAAAGACTATGAAACATAGGTTGGAGGAGTACGAGTCCAGACACAAGGAGAAGGAAAGGAAAAGGGAAAGAGATAGAGAAAGGGCTTCAGAGAAGGACAGAAGTACAAAGGAGAGGGAAAAAGATAGAGACAAAAGAGATAAAGACAGGAGATCAGAGTCAGGAGCAGATTTGTCTGAGAAATCAGACACCAAGTCATCAAAGGAGGCAGTCAGAAAGCGTCCCAGACACTTACCCAAAACTTGGAGAGAGTTTAAGGAGGAAAAGTTTGATTTTGACTTGGTACGGCAGGTAAGGCGGGATCAGCTGAGACGGAGGAGGAGCAGAAGTGGAAGCAGAGATCGTCGCAGGAGGAGCCGAAGTGGAAGTCGAGAGCGACGTAGAAGAAGCAGGAGTTCCAGCAGAGAGCGTATCCGTGCAGTTGAGGAGTCGAAAATCATGGTGTCAGTGTGGGCTAAGAGTCTAAATGGGGATACCAAAGAATATCCACCCAAGTTGGTCCACTACACCAGTGCCCAACCTTCAGTATCTTATGCAGTCAATTCTGAACGCTATAAAGCCAACTACTACACTCGCATTGAACAAGAGGTTCGTGCTCCCAAGGAGTGGCCTATTATGGAGGAGTTTTGGGCAAGGAAGAGTATGGATGATACCTCGGCAAAGCCATCCCTCACCTCACCAGCTTCCAGGTCCTGGTACCCAGAGGTGTGGGATCTAACAGAGAAAGTCAGAGAACCAAAAGCAGGAGGTGAAGGGAAGGAGGTTAAAATTGTGGCCCCGAAATCTCGCTGGGACTCTGACAATGAAGAGGGTGGGGAGGAGAAGCCTCAGCTATTCCCTGAGGACTTGGAAAAGATCCCCACAGAAACCCCCAGTGCTGAGGTTGATGAGAATGAGAAGACAGCTAAAGTGCCCATAAATGAACTGGACTCTGAAGAAAAGAAATCATTGAGGGAGGACGAGAACTTGTACCCAGATGGATTGACGGAGGAATATGAAGCTTTTATGCAGATGCTGGGTGGAGGAAATGCCCCTACCACTCTGGAGGAGGGTCAAAAGGAAGAAATGATGAGTGGTGATGGAGTGAAGGCAATGATGGAGGTGGATGAGGGTGAGAAGAAAGACAGCAGAGAGCAGACGGCTCTTGGGGAACTCAAGTGGTTTGATTATGATGATGACAGACACACAGTAGAAAGTAAAGAAAAGCCTGCTAAGAGGTGGGATGAAAGAGGTGCCAAACTGGATGAGAAGGAGAGGGTTACCAGGAGGGAAGAAAAAGGAGCAAAGGATGAGGAGGAGAAGGAGAGGTATGCACAGAAAGACGAGAAGGTATCAGGAGAGGAAGAGAAGGAGAGGCATGCCAGGAGAGAAGAAAGGGACACAAAGGAGGAGGAGAAGGAAAGACATGCAAAGAGAATGGAGAGATATAGCAAAGAAGGAGACAAACACACAAGCAGGGATGAAAGATACACAAAATCATATGGAAGAGAGGAGAGGTACACAATGAAGGATGAGAAATATGGAAGGGAGGAAAAGTATAGAAGGAGTGAAGGAAGGGAAGAGAAACAGAGGGAAGAGGAGTTCTTACCTGCAGATGTGGTGGTAAAAATAGAGAAAGACACAGATGAATCGGAAGAGGATAGAAAGGTCAGAAAGAAACTGGAAAAGAAAAGGAAGAAGGAACTGAAGAAGGCTCTGAAGAAACAAAAGAAAGCAGAAAAGAAGGCCAGGAAGAAAGCTAGAAAAGAAAAGAAAAAATCGGAAAAGGCAGACGAAGACAGTGATGAAGAGAGCGATTGGAAGGATGAAGGTGGAAGTGATAGCCCAATGTTGGTCGAAGTGAAGAAGGAGAAAGAAGATTATGATGAGGAGGAAGAAGGGAAGTACGATATGGAAATAAGAGAATCATCACCAGAGAAAATTATTGAATGGGAGAAGAAGCGAGAAGAAGGAGGGTGGAGAGAGGATGAAAGAATGAGGGAAGCACACCTTGAAGATGAGACAAGGAGGGACAGGAGAGAAAGGGAGAGAAGTTTTGACGCCTGGAGGGAGAGGAGTAAGGAAGATGCCGAATGGAGGGAAGGAAGGCAGTGGAGAGGTGAGGAGAAGGCTGAGGGATGGAGGGATGTAGGGAGCTGGAGAGATGAGAAAGAAGAAGAATGGAGGGATGGGAGGAAACGAAAAGAAGAAGTATCAAGTGAATGGAGGGAGGAAAGAAATTGGAGAGATGAAGAGACAAAAGATTGGAAGGAAGGAAGAAACCGGAGACAGGAAGAAGCAAGTGATTGGAGAGAGGGAAGGAATCGGAGAGAGGAAGAACCAAGTGAATGGAGGGAAGACAAAAGAAGGGAGGAAGAAGATTGGATTAAAAGCAGAAAACAGAGAGATGAGGAGTGGAGAGAATCTGCTGAGAAGAGGCAGAGAGAGATGAGGACCACCAAGGAAGACTGGGAAAGAGAACGAGATGAACCAAGGAAGGAGGGTTGGGAAAGAGACAGAGTGAGGAAAGAAGAATGGGAGAGAGAAAGAAACAGAATTGGCAAGGAAGGATGGGAGAGAGAACATGAGGAAATGAGGAGAGAAGACTGGGAGAGAGAGAAAGATGGAACAAGGAAGGAAGGATGGAACAGAGAAAGGGATGGAACGAGAATGGAAAGATGGGAAAGAGAAAGAGAGAGAGCACCCAAGGAAGGAAGGGAAAGAGATGGAGCAAAGAAGGAAGGATGGGAGAGAGATATGGAGGAATGGAGGGATCTGATGAGGGAAAGAGACCGAAAGAAATACGAAGGAAGACAAGAGGAAGAGGAAGAAGAAAGAGACTGGAGAGAAAAAGATCAGAAGAGGAGGGAAGAAGACTGGAGGAAAAAAGAGGAGGAGAAGGATGACAACTGGAGAAGAAGGCAAGAAATGGAAGGGAGCAGCAACAGCGACGAGGAGAGAGAGGAGTCAGACGAAGACCCCACAGCAGGAAGGAAGAGAGACGAGGAAGAGGAATATGAGGAGAGTCCCAGGAGAGGGTATGTAAGGGATTCAGAAGCCAGCGGAGATGAGAGCCCGTCCTACACTCCACCCCGGCTATCCCTTACTCCGGAAAAACGTTCATCAGGGCAGAGCGACATGGAGGAGAGTGACTACGGGGAACCGCCTTCCCCAGAATCCTCTCCGGACTTGATGATCGGACCTGACCAGAGATCATCAGATAGTGAAGAGGAGGAGGAGGACAGCAAGAGGGATGGAGGTAAAAAAAGGAAGAGAATGACGAAGCGGAGAGAGGGAAGCTGGAGTAGAGATGAAGAGGAGGAAGAGAGTACTGACTCCTTCCCCAGCCCCCCCACCACCAGTGACACCTCTGGCTTCTATGACTTCAGCCCTGCTCCAAGCCCTAGGTCTGACCATGGCATAAAAACTTCTGGACCACACATCAGCCTAGAGGACATCCCATACCCCTCCAAGGACATGGGGCGGGAACGTTACAGCCCCTCCAATATGTCCATGTCCCCATCCCCTCCTCCTGCCCCACCACAGCCATCCCTTGAGACCATACCTGTACCTCTGGACCCCAAGAAGATTCCCATGCCTCCATCTGGTATACCCCTGCCCACCCTGCCCCCACCCCTCCAACAGCCTGCCTTCCCTTTCCTGTCTGTCCCTCCACCCCCAAAGCCTCCCCTTCCCCAGTCCCAGAGTACATTATCCAAGTCCCACTTCTCACATCAGCCTCCACCTGGTCCTTGCTACCCCTCCCTCTCTGTACCTCCTCCAACACAGCCCATCTCTGTGCCTCCCCCATCCATGCACCACCCCATGACCACCCCACCACCCCTTCCCTCTCTGGCCATCCCCCCTCCGTCTTGTGGCCCCACCCCAGCCATGGCCTCCCCCAGCAGCAATGGGACTGAGCCAGCGGTCGAGAGGTCTGAGGGAGAGGAAGAGGTGGAATTGGTAAAGAATAAGGTTGTGCCTCCCCCAGTGGTACTACTGTCTCCAACCTCCATCCCTGTCCCCAGCTCCTTGCACAAGTCCCCAAAGTGTCCCACCCCAGACCACTCTGCCACCACAGAGGAAAAGACCAAGTGGGTGACAGAGGAGCGTGATAAAAGTGAGGATGGGGCAGTGCGTAGTGTAAGAGTAGCACCCATCACATTCAGACTGGGTGGGGCACGAGGCGGTGGAGTTCTGAGGGAGAGGCTCCCTGGATTCACACATGAGGAGGACGAGGATGAGGCCCGGGGCCCCACACTACCCCGCACATCCCCCACCCCACCTACCCTATCTCTCACCCCACCCCAAGTTCCAACAGGGCAAGACACTGCAATGGAGGAGCAGCAGGTGAAGGAGGAGGAGCAAGTGGATGGGAAGCAGTTGGCAGAGGACCCCGAATCTGAGGCTGATGGAAAAGCTGGAGCCGAGGACAGTCCTGTTGTCCCTGAGAGAGACTGGGTGCGAAGGTCGAGGTCACCACGGAGAACACGAACCCGGCGGAGTAGGTCACCTCAGCGACGGAGATCTCCAAGGCGTGGCAGCCCTCCCAGGACACAGTCACCAGAGAGAAGCAGGTCACCACGCAACCGTAGGACATTTGGGAAGGCTCGGTCTCCCGGCCGAGGCAGATCCCCACCCAGAGACAGGTCACCCAAGAGAAGCAAGTCACCCAGGAGGACCAGGGACTCTCGATCCCGCAGTCTGTCCCCTCGACGTCTTGCCCCACGCAGGTCCCCAGAGAGAAAGAGAAGAATGTCCCCAGAACACAAGAGACCCCGAGTTAGCCCTGACCGTGGCCGTCGGAGAGAACCTGGCAGTCCTCACCGCCCCACTCGGACTATCAAGTCCCCAGTGCGGGTCCATGGGGCAGGACGGGCAAGGAGAGAGAGAAGGTCCCCTGGGCGTAGGTACCACAGCCCCAGCAGTTCTCCGCCACGGGATGAACGGTACTATGATCGCCTTCGTAGCCCCACCCCACCTCGACCACAATCGCACCATGGGCCTAGAACACCAGAGAAGCCTTTAGAGGACAAGTTCAGTCTACAGCAGGAGGGACCAGCCCCATGCAGTCCAGGATCCCCAGTCAACAGGGGTTATATGAGCCCAGAGGGGCGGGGTAGCAGGTCAGAGTTTGTCCGAGGCCCCAGCCCAGGGCGGAGGGGAATGGGGCGGCAGCAACACAGTCCCTGCCCACGGAGTTCTGATCACCATTACCGTCGCAGCCCCACTTGGAACAGCCCACAGTATGCCAGCCCTGACCACTCCCCCAGTCGTAGGTGGTCCCCATCCCGACCCCATGCTAGATCAAGCAGGTCCCCACCTCGGACCCAAGTTCGTTCCTCGCCCCGACCCCATGCTCGATCCAGCCGGTCCCCACTACGACATCCCAGATCCAGCCGATCTCCAGGACCTCGGTCCCCTTCCAGCAGGTCACCTTCACCTCGGTCTCCTCTTAGAAGATCTTCTATATCTCGGTCCCCCCTCAGGAGGAGCTCCATGTCCAGGTCCCCTCTACGTAGAAGCTCCATGTCCCGGTCCCCTCTACGTAGAAGTCCCATGTCTCGGTCTCCCATCAGGAGAAGTCCAATGTCTCGGTCTCCCATCAGGAGAAGCCCCTTGTCCCGGTCCCCTCACAGGAGGAGTCCAGTGTCCAGGTCCCCCATTCGGAGGTCACCCCTGCGTAGGTCACCCAATAGGAGGTCTCCACCAAGACGGTCCCCAGGTAGACGGTCACCAGGGCGGGGCAGGACTCCACCCAGGAGGTCAAGGTCACCCCGCCATTCCCCCTCCCCCGGGTCACGCCAAGGGGAATACAAGTATCGGCGTGGCTGGAGCGGTGAGGACTGGGAGGGCCCGATGGGAGTGGGTTCAGAGCGGTGGGGTTCGAGGGACTACTCCAAGTTATCCCCAGACTCCTACCGTGGCTCTGGACGTCCCGAGGCAGCTGTCAAAATTGATGCCGACTCCACCATCAGTGACTCAGAGCTGGCTGGGAGGAGAGAGCAGACAGGGCGTGGCACCAGGGACTCCTCTGCCTCGTCCTCACCTCGGGACTCTCCTCGGCGGCTGACGCTGGACGAGAGGCTGCAGCAGGAGCACGGGGTGGAAGTGGAACCCCGTCCTGTCCCTGGCCCTGCCCCTGGTACCCACCCCGCCTACCCCTGGCCTTACCACCAGCACCACCTCCAGGTCAGTCCTATGCACTATAGTGTGATGACTTGTTCTTTATCTGGCAATAATGTACTGGTTCCCACACTCTGTCTACCAGGTTGTCTATAGCTGTGATGCATCATGCCCTGTGTTACATTTCCTTTATAAAAGAGTCTCTAGTTATCCCACTTTATTCTGCAGAGTTGAATCCTCCTCTTCCAAACTATGCAAATTGCAGCAGACATTTATACTGTACTGTATACTGTAACTGGATATTTTTACGCAATTAATTTATGCTGGAATATATTAAAATCATATAGGCTACAGTATTTAATGTGTGTCAGTTGGAAGAGAACTGATGCATTTTTGCTTGATTAAAATTATTCACTTGACTTACTCTCACACTTATTCATTGTCTTGTTTGATTCTCTCACTGTTTTTCATTCATTCAATCTTGTGTATTCCTGCCTTCTTGTTCTGTTGTCAATTTTTTTTTCTGTCACTCAGTGCTATTCTTTCCTCGCCAACAGGTTCACCAACTCCACTATTCCTACGATGGGACGGAGGGTAACATAGGGGCTGGAATGGGTCAGGACGGCATGATGGGGGCAGGAGGTGGAATGGGAATGGGGGAGGGGTCGTCGAGGGTGATCCAAGTGGGAAATATGCTGCAGGTGTTGCCACAAGACCCTTCTACCACTGCCCCAACCCCCTCACCCATGATTGTACAGACAGGCAACGTCATCCAGGCAAGTACTGTTAATAATGGCTAACCTACAGTAGCACAAGCCTATGGGATTTTAAATGTCATATCCTACTTTTCATGCTTACTAGCTAATTTTTTTTTTATGGGGGACATTGTAAATTAGTAGTGATGTGAATCCTTTTTTAATACAGTATTTGAATTGCTAATGAAGGTTTGTGTGCATGAAGTAGAGTTTCAGTTACTAATCTTAAAGCCACCAAATATCATGAAAACACCCTTGTTGATACCATTACAATTTCAGTATTTGGGATACATCTTCACTTTCCTGTCTGTACAGCCAGATGCTAGTTAATAGATCATGGCGTGTGGGTTGCACAACTTTGAAATGGACAACCATACCCATGCTGTAACCTTGTCCTTATAGAGAAAAATGTTTTACTGTTTACCTTTTACAGGTAGTACCAGCAGAGGTAGTGGGTGGGATGATGCAGGTGGTGGGTGTACCTCCACCTTGCACCTCCACCTCACCTACCCCAGCCCCAGAATCTACCCCACCCGAGGCATCCCTCGCAGAGGCCACCACCATTACCCACCCCGCCCCGGCCATAACACCGGGCCCTCTATCTGTCACAACTCCAGTGGCACCAGTTCCTGCCCCAACCTCAGCTCTCCTCTCCACCACTCAAGGACTTCCTGTGGCCAGACTTATCTCCCTTCTCCAACAGGTATGGCACACAGACATGATTAAAGGTTTCTGTTACGATACATTTCCATATAGAGGGATATTATGAAGTGAATTAATACTTTGATTTTGAGGTATTTGAATCCCACCATTATTTTGTGCCTTTATCATAAGTAATAGAAGAGCTCTTAGAAATGTGTTTGTTTGTTTTTTCAGCAAATGCCAAGCATCGGAGAAAACCTCATTGACCCTGAGGCAGCCGCAGCAGCAAAAGAACAAGCAAAGCTAGAGAGGAGGGAGAGGAAGGAGAAACGGAGGAAGGAGAGAGAGGCACGAAGGGAAGCCAGGCAGAAAGAGAGGGAGAGGGTGAGACTTTTGAAGGAGGAGATGGAGAGGAAAGTGGAGGAAGAGAAACAGACCTCAGATACAGAAGATGAGGTCCTCATAAGAGTAAGCCCTTCACTAGATTATCCATATTTGTTGTTATTTCTCTTTCTTAGTGTACTTTAATGCCATATCCCTGAATGGGGTGGACAAAGTTAATGTTATAGTGAACTCCATATTAAATAACTTTGTAACACCATGTGGTTCATACAATGCTCATAATCTTGAATTTATGCAGCCATCTGTACATGTTGTGTTTGTTTTCCCTACAGGAGGCTATGTCAGAGGTGCCAGTGTTGGAGTCACTGGTGCCGGACTACGAGGTGGCCGGAGGTGGGGAGGATGAAGACGAGGATGAGGACGAGGAGGAGGCCAAGAGGAAGAAGAAGAGACTCCAGCCTGTCCTCCTCCCACCTGCTGATAAGGGTATTCTCCTCAGCCCCAGCTACAGGTACCAGTACTGTTCTTAATACCCTTAACCTTTGCATGATGGGATTTTCAAAAGTCATTATAGTCCTTATTTATTTATTTATTTATTTATTTATTTATTTTCTTCTTATCATATGACAAAATCAATCCATATACATCTTACCTCAGTGGTCCAGGGATATTCCATGACAAGTCAAAATTTTATGTAGGGAAACAGTGTGAAATAAATATACTGAAACCTCTTGCTTTAGAAGATAATAACAACACATTTAAAACCATACTGTAGTTCCTAATTATATTCTAGTCTTTTCTTCATTCCTTATAGTTACCCTCACTACATGTAGACCTCCCAGACACTTCTTTTATTCCTACACCAAAGTTAACATTAATTCACCCACCACCACATGACCTGTAGATACCGTGAGGACTACCGACCCAAGGCTGTCAAGTTTGCTGATGGGATTCTACCCGGAGAGGGAACATCACCGTCTGGAGGAGAGGAAATTCACTCACCTCCACCACCTACAACTAATACCATCAAGAAGAAGGAGAAAAAGTTTAGGAAGAAGAGGAAAGTTAAGGTGAAAGTAATTAAGCTGGTGAGTGTTCTCGGTTCTATGTCAGACATTAATCTCTGAACTCTTTTTCCTGTACTGTACTATTATGGTAAAAGCCACCCTTCTTTTCTAGATAATAATAAACTGTCATAAATGAGGAGAGTATACTTTCAACTGTAAAGAATGCATTCACTTATTGCCTCGGAATCTCCTTCCCTTCCAGTATAATGGTGATGATGGAGGTGGTAGCAGTGTGGGTGGATCCCCTCCTCCCCCTCCTCCATCTTCCCCACCCCCATTGGCTGCCCTCAAGCTCTACCCAGGCTACACCCACTACTCCTTCACTGCTCCAGGCACTGCTGTCATCTACACCCAGCAGCCACAACAATATGGTAAGCTCACAGTAGGATACCAATGATGAGTCAGCAAAAGTTTAATTGGGTTGTCCTCAGGAACAGGTTAGGTTAGGTTTTCCCCATATTGTGCCTGGTCCTAAGTTTACCAAGTCAGGTTTGATTGGGTTCAGAGAGTCTAGATTAGGTTATCATCATACAAGGTCAAGTATGGGGAGATATGCCAAGTCAAATTGGGCTTGACAGCTGTATACCATAATTGAGACTGGAAGTTTCCAGAGTGGAGTAAAACAGATTAACAACAGGTAGAGAGGATTGGAAAACAGGCGATCCACTTGAAATTCCTTGTACATTATGACATGAAGTGCATTCATTAATGTGTGAGGGGTTAGCTTCATTCATGATAACAACCTGCAACATAGAAACTTAGAGAATGCACTTTAAATTAAATTGTCATTTTCCATAGTACACTATATTAGTAAAAATGAAATTTTGTTAAGCAATCTTTTTGGTAACTATTAGGATCATCAAAGGAAAAAGAATGCCATGCTTCAGTGCTCTTTCCATATATCATTTGATAAAATTATATCTATTATTTCCACAAATGTTGATCATTTCACAATTTAAAAATATGAAAACTCTTAGATTTTTTCTTGCTTTCAATGTTTAGTACTGTACATAAAAAGTTTGAGGCAGGGATGCATAATTTAAAAAAAATAGTATATATATGTTGTAGTGTATGGAATTACAGTTGTGTATGTATATTTTATGTCGGAAAAAGTAATAGTCTTGGGTAGAACCAGAGGACAAAGAGACGTGGTGCAAAACTGTGGGTGAAAAAAAATATATTGCATAGTGATGGCATGCATGAAGAAGTTAATTTCCTGAATACTGTACTGTATTGTATTGTATTGTTTTATGGGATTAAAATTGATTGGGCAGAAATTGGAGACCAGTATGGATGCAAAATTTTATGTATGCTGGGAAAAAAACTATTGCTTATTGGTGTACATGCATGAAGGGGTTAATTTCCTGTCATCACAGTACCCAAGACAGGTGGTATCACACCTCCACTGGTCACGGGAGAGTCCGCTCCACTTTAGTGAGGGCAGGACAGTAGTAGCAGGCAAGGTGGAGCAGGTAATAATAGGTATGTAATGGTGTATGGTAGAATTGGAAATGTAGAATGCATAGACAGATTACATTTGATATACACCACTGAGGAGGAGTCTTTGTTGACAACATTTAGCTGCTACTTTCATCTGAATGAAGAAGTTGTAGTGAAAAGTTGTCAAAAACAAAGCTTCTCCTCATATGTTCACACAAGCCCGTATGTGTTAATTTCTGATTCTCTATATTGTTATCTCTCTTAAGTGTCTATCAATGACTCTACCTCTTGGAATCACTGTATTTTTTCTCATATAAATGGCTCCCTCATCCTGCATCACTAAACAATTTTCAGTCTGTCTCTATAACCTCTATGCAGTGTCTATATCTCCATGTTGATCTCTCTGTCTGATCTCCATATCTGACTCATATTATGTTATCTCCCAGAATACCTCCGTATTTGTTTTTCTGTATTTTTCTTATGTGTAGATTATATTATATAGGTGTATATATTGATGTGCACTGTATCAGATTGTTTGTGTCATGACAGCATACTCAGCGGGGGCCACCCAGGGGGCTGTTGCTGTTCCTGCCAGCTTGGTGGTTGGGGCAGGAGGTGGAGCAGCTGGGGCTGGGACTGGGGTGCTACGCTACCCTGGCTACGTTTATACCACTGTCTACTCCCCCGGCCCCACCCAGTATGTCCTCCCTACCCCAGCCCCTGCCTCAACCCCAGCACAAGATCCCACTGTGACACAGAAGCTCAGCAAGATATAATATTTGTTCTGATCTGACCTGTCCTGCTCTGTATACTACTGTCTTGTCTTACCAACAGTGGCTGTCATAGGCAGATGATAAAGACGATGATGAATAAACACAAATAAAAGACCTGGGATGTGGTCTCAATCTTGGCTGAACATTTTAAGTGCAGGATGAACACTGGCCTCAGATGCTGCCACAAGCTCAGTCCTCTTCATGCTCACAAAAAGTGAAATTGTAAAAAAAAAAAAAAGCAGATAATTACAGATATGAATTTCAAGTATGGCATTATAATAGTTCATTGAAAAGTAGTACAGGAAATGTATCTAGCCAGTGTACAGTGCAGTTGGATTGTTATGTGCCTTACTCTTCAGTTGGAGGGAAGGGAGGAATGGTAAAGATAATGGTGAAGGAGGAGAATGGACCTTGGATGATTGTAATGTTGGCACAATGCAGACTGGATTATCCTTGCGTTATCCTGACTAGAAAATGGTGGCTCAAATTATAGAACTCAACCGACTGACAAAATTGTTATGATATTTGAGACCCAATCATCCCTAAAATATTCCTGGTTGATGAACATTAACAATTAAAGGTTGGAGAGTCACATTTCTTTCTCTTTTATTTATAGATGTTTTGATAGTTTGTGAATTACTTCTGTTATGTTGTTAGGTAGATTATGGTGAAGCATAATATTCTCACTGAATGAGCATACTGTATATAGGAACTCTCTTCTTGCTGAGCTTTGTACAAAATTAAGCTTTCATTTGTTTGTGTGGCTTTAATGGTATAAATTTTCTCACATGTAGAATTTGTCATTTTGCCGAGACTGACAGTAGTTGACCCTTAGGTTTGTCACTCAGGGTTCAACCATATTCATGAGAGACAACCAGACACCACAGTTATGTTGCAAAGAAAGCTTAGGCGGATTTAAAGTATCGGAACTGAATCGTGCATTGACAAACTCCATCCCTCCCCTTCATTCCTTGTCAATCCAACCATTTCCTCCCTTTTACCTTTCTCTTCTGCATGTTGTGTCTCACTTTTTATTTGCTTGATTTGAAAATACAGTACCTGTAACAGTAGCTATATAATCTCACCGACCAGGACTGATCATTGTATTAGTATTGTTGGTCAATCTTTAATGTGTTTACAATGCTCAGCTTAGGGTTGAGTTCCCAGTCTCACTAGTGTAATTTCTTCTTATATTCTTAGACATTTTTTTCAAAGTTTGTGTACCACCTTACTTATACAAATACAGTAATAGTGAAATGGTAAGCAAATGCAGTACTGTACAGAAAAACATACACATGGATTAATATTTAAGCTATATGTTGCAGTGAGTGAATAGTGTGTGGTACTGTATAATATTGGCATTTCTCTGTGTACTGTACTGCTTCAGCTATGTTTGTAAGACTTTTTTGTATGGCAAATTATTAAAATCCATTTTTATACAGGCTTCTCCCATACTTCTGATTGGCTTATCCATCTGATTGGTGTGCCTCAGCCAGTCTTGACTTGATTATCTTGTACAGTATCAATTGTGTGTGGATATTTACCATCAGCCAGAAAACATGACTATGATTGACAGTATGTTACTCTAAATTGTACATAATGTAGAGGTGAAGAGCTATGTACTGTATACAATCTTATTATTTTCTATTTTTGTTGTTTGTTTGTTTGTTTATTACTGTATTTTAATTAATTATATATGTTACTTTATATTGGTAGTTAAATTGTTGCAAATGTAAGGCAAATGGGTCCTGCTCTTCAGACTCTGTTTTGTGTTGTGATGTACAATTGCCACCACTTATAACTGGTACAGGAGAAGGGGACTGACAACACTGACTGTACCAGTTACAAGTGTAGGCAACTGTACATCTTTCTGATGTAGAGCCGAGATGTACAGTACAGGTGAAAAGTGATGTATATGGACATAATAATACAGGTCAAGGCAGCTTCAAACACAGCCTTTAGTGATAAAATTATCACAGAAATAATGTACTATACTGATATGTTCACTATCATGGACCTTAATAATGTATAAAAATCAACATGCTCAAAAGCTTACTTAGACTAATACAATATCCACTCCATTTAATTCTTTATCACTGTTCCCTGTGTGTTCAGGGTGCAGGGTGCAGATACATTTTTCTGTGACTGCAGACACATTTACACACAGACATGTATACAGGCATGTTCATTTAGCAATTGTTTACAGGGAGTTGAGGTATGGCATGACACTTACTCATTCCTCTTCATTAAGGACCCTGTGATAGTGTATGAAATCTGGAGGCTTCTGATTCCTCCTGACCATGCCATGAAACAAGATCCTTCCATATAGGTGTTTTTTGTGGCAATATTTGAAGGACTTTTATAACTCCAATTTTCTGATTACATCACAGGATTCCTTAAGTCAGACAAAAATTGGTAAAATAAGGAGACAGTTATATGCATGTTAGAATGAGGGACAGGAAAGAAATATGGAGCAAAACAAGAGTAAACAGAGAATGCAATGAAATATTTGGAAATAGGGTGGAAGACAAGCCAACTGCAGTATTTTAATGTCTGCACTTCATCATCCTGGAGAAGTTGCAAAGTATAGAGGTATTAGTAGATTAGATGAGTGTTACAAGGGATCCTATCAGTGCCAAATTAGTTACATCCCTTACAGATGTACACTGTAATGCACCTCTGTTCAACCTTCAAACAGTAAAAGAAAATTTCACACCTCGATGCAGCCAGTAAAATTAGTTTCACACTTCTATATAAACAGTCAAAGACATTTCACACCTCTGCACAACCGATAAAAGATTTTTGCACCTCTATGCAATCAGTGAAAGAAATTTCTCATCAATAATTCATAACTTGTTAAAAAATCTTGTATCTACTTGGTACATAAATGTCCTGGAATGGTCATAAGTACAATTTGAAGAACAAAGTACAGAATCTCTTACTATACAAAATTCCTTTATTATACAGTCAGTTGCCAAAGTTCTGTCCATTGCAACTAGAGGTCACTGTAATTGCATTGCTTGTGCCTTTCGTAATTCATACATGACTGGAAATTAAGCTTATCAAGAGTTACCATGAGGGTCATGTTTGGATGGTGAAAAATGTTGATATACTTCACTACAGTAAACTATTAAAGGGACCTATATAGGTTCAAGGGACACAACTTTGGTTTCTGCCAGTTTATGGGTTGGTTATTGGGGCTTTTTAGTTGAATACACATTAAAAGATGTGAAAGGTGTGTTGTATTTATATAATCATGGTTGCTAAGAATGTGTACTTTCATCTGTATTTCATCATGATATGTAATGCTTACATTATTATCAGAGCTACCACTCCAGTACTCTCATGTGTATTTGAAAGCTTATATGCATTGATGCTATGAATATATAACCTGTGTCAAAGGTATTTGCTCAATCAAGTATCAAATGGATCTTAAGGGTGTTGTACTGTTTTTATTGTGTATGTGTATGTCAGTCGGTGAGTCTTTCTGGTGTGCAGAGAATGAAGCCATATTAATCAGCTTTGTAAATTGGTTAGTTGTTGGTAGATTGGAAATTCAAGTTTCATCCGAAATGCAACAAACAATAGGTCTTCTCTTACTCTGTGGCACAGTTTGAAAAATTCTGAAGCGTCCAGTTCCATGACAACATCTAAGAGGGGAATTACTGCAGACTGAAGGAACCATATCTTCCATCCTATCTTCACTTTATATATATTGTTTTTTGTTTTTGTTTTTTGTTTTTTCTCACAAAAATGCAGTCTGAAAGTAGTAACTGCAAACCTTATGATTTGTAAATATTAGACAAGTACAGTATTCTTGTTTTCTTACAAATGAATGTTTAAAGCCTCATTGTTTAGTTATACTGTATTTATGTGCATTTTGATCTCCTTTCTTTCCTATTTATTTTGAGTTAGCATTACGTAAGGCAAGTACAGTAAGTGGCTTAGCTTTTGTAGATATGCTGCAGTGTTTCCTAATCTCTTGTTTAAAGAAAAAGAAAAAAAGAGCCAGTGTTGAAAAGAAGCCAATTGTGACTTTAACCCAAGACACAGTGAAATAAGAAAATCAAGTGTATTTATTTGCCTTTTGAATGTTTTGCCTTATTTGTGCTCAGACAGAGAACAAGAACACAGTAGGCTCTCATTGCATTTGTTATCTTGCATCACCTTTACACGATGCAGCCAATATTTTGTAGTCTGTGTCTTGTAGAAGGAAAACCAACACTGACTCTTATAGTCCAGTTTGTTGGCAAGGCACTGAAGTGTTTACAGTACTCTTCCTGGTAAAAGTTTGAATATCAGTTCTGTCAATGGTTTGACTAATTGCTCTTTTAAGAACATGTGGTGATGTAATAAAATTAATGTTACCCATAACCCAAGACTGTTCCAAAAACCTCACTGTCTCTGTATAGCCTGTTGTTTTATTGGACAGTCCGAGGAACCAGTACAGTATTTGTATATTTGCTGACAAAATGAACTCTAAGTGTATATGTAAGCATACAGTGCCTACAAGTGTTCTTATGAAAGGATCAGTGGATGTGAAAATGAACAATATGACCTGTTTTGCACCGGTAGGGTTGTTTTGAGCCTTGACCATTGACTGATCACAAAGTGGAGTATGTTGTTATAAGAAGAATACCGTCTTTATTGTTGTCATTGTTAACTGCTGTACATCTTTCATGAAGTTTTCATGCATAGTAAATTATCATCTGTTTTTACCTCTTGTGTACAATATATAAATGGATGCTGACTTGAACAGTTGTAAAAAATGAATAACTTGCATCTGACAGAACTGTAATTCAAACCCACACCTGTCTGAGTGTTGTACAGTATACATGTCAGTGCCTTGCTGACTTGGGTAGCATTTCTAGTTTGTGTCAGTAATATGTTTCCCTTTACATTTAAACATTTTTCATAAGCTTTGCAATACTGTATATATATTACTAAGGGGAATATAATTATGTAATGTAGGCCTTATGTTATTGGGTATGAGATATGAAGCCATATTCAGTAACTCCCTGTTTGTATAATGTTTGGGAATCTAATGATAATGTGTCTGACTTAAAGCTATTCCAAATACAGTACAGTATGCTGTTCAAGGCAATGTGGAATAAAAAAAAAAAATACAATTTATGATACGAACCATGGTATAGAAGTAGAATTCCATTGTTACTTTTAGGGTTTTGTGGTCAGAAGTAAGTGAATTTTGGCATACAAACTGATATCCAACTGGTGTATGACTTTTATGCTATGATATATTTGAGCACACCTTGACATTGTTGTTAATTGTGGCCCATGGTTTCATATTTTTTGCCCGTACAGTTTATGAGGTGTATTATAAGGTACAAATATACAAAAATGCCTCTGTAGTACAGTAATTATACTGTATATATAATATACAGTATATATAAAATTATTGTTTATTTTATCAGGATTGGACTAGGCAATGGGAAAACAGGAGTCATGTTAAAAGGGCCATATTCAAGAACATCTGTGGTGTATACAATGGTGGGGTACTGTACGACGGCTCTGTTGTGTGTCTATGGAGCCATCGTACCGGTACCACACCATCATATACACCACAGATGTTCTTGATTACGGCCCAAGGTTAGATGAAGATGCTGCTATTTTGAGATGTATGATCATTTTCTTTACTAATTGTGAGTTTTGTTTATGTAATGACATTTAACTCCATTTGTGTTATTTTGTCATTGTAGACAGTGTGAGATGAAAGGTTAGATAATAAATATGCTATGCAGTTACTTCCTCGCTCTTTTATTTCTATATCATTTTTTTTTCCATCATAATATTAGGTTTGTGTACGTGCAACCAACACTGAATTTTTAATAAACAAGGTAAGATGATATGGGGGAAAGCGTGTTGGTTCTAGCTTTATAAAACATCATAATATTTGTTTTATCTTTTCACCAGTGGGATTATGAGCGTGCATGTTCCAGTGGTCCAGAGAATCGAGCCCTTTCACTAACCTCAATAAGTTACATGGCCTATAATATTCCACTTATCAGGAGATGCATTTCTACCTTGTACCAAAGCATATTTGTAGGTCAGCAAATAAAATACACATTTGTTCGTGTAAATAACTTTATTTTTAATAATATCAAGAGTCCAAGAGCAAAAGCAGTACAGGCTGAACTGTATATATATTAAAAAAAAAAAAAAAAAAGGGTCACATATCTCAATTACTGTATTTGCTACAAATCCTAGTTTTGGTACAGCTCATTGAATACAAAAAAAAAAAAAGTAAATGAAATTGTGAACCAATCGGCAGAACCGTAAAAAATACACCAAAATATAGTGTTAAAGCGAATTTACTATAATAGTACTGTAATAATATCGACGATACAAAAAATAACACTGAAATTATGAACCAACTAAACCCATATCAATTAAAAATGCAGCAATAATGTAGTGTTATTAAAAATAAATGATTAATATTGACGCAATAATGTAGTAATAAAATAACTGTAATAATATTGACAATAGGAAGCAATAATGTAGTGATAAAATAAGTGTATTAATATTGACAAATAAGAAGCAATAATGTAGTGATAAAATAAATATATATTAATAATATTGACAATGAGATGTGGACATTTTGACTGGTAAACAAAACATTCCGACGCCATGGATGCTGAAATGTGAGGCCAATATCTTATGTCCTCACTACTCTCGAAAATGGGCAATTGCCTCCTGCTGCTCGGCCTCAAAAAAGAGAAACGGTAATGTAAGGTTGGCATGGGGGTATGAAATATAGGGTGAGGTGAGATGGGAAGTGTAATATTAACATTAATAATGGTAATGAATGAGTTGGGTTGTGAAGTCTGTAACATTGTATTTAGTTTATTTATTGACGTACTGCCGTTTTTACTTTATGAAAACTGTACCAGATCTATATTAAGTGACATGATAGGTAAATGTAATGACCCAAAACAAAAGTGAAATTCTCAGCAATGAATTAAGATTTATAACTTGTTAGGTGAAAATTTACACTTGTTCTCTAAGTAGGGTAGTATTATAGTGGTATGTTTTTCTACCATCATTACCCATTATACCATTACCATTATAAGATTATTCAACTATGACATTTCCCTCTGAAATGCCCCATTACCAAGATGGGGCATATTGCAAATGGGGAATTTGGGAATTAGCCTGACCTTACCAACTTAACTTTGACTGCAGCAGACTACTGGGACCTAACCTGAGCAAACTACCAAAACCTAACCGAGGCAATTACCGGAAGTGGCAACACTGCTACAGAATAGCAATAGAGTAAATAAATACTGATATTTACAGTACTTTAGGAATTGTCAACCAAACTGAAAGGGTAATTTTTTAACTATAGAGTAATTATGATTTATTATGATGAGACATTGAATTTCTTATTTATTCTGACTGTGTTATGCCATGGAATAGCATCAAAAATTATACAGCAGCGATATTCGTGAATGCATTGAACGGTTCTGGGCCGTTTCTGCCCCCTATCCTCAAACCTCGGTTAAAATGTGATCAAAGGTAGTGGCCAGGGAAGGGGAGGGTGCTAGTTACTTGTTGGATATTCTATGCCCTGCTCCACCAGCAGATGGTGCTCCGCAGGGCCTCTCTCAGTATTATTAAACACTATAATCACTTGTAATATTCATATAATCCGTGTCTTAACACTCGGCGAACAGATGTGTTTTCAGTCTTTTCTTAAAAGTCGTGCAATTTTCACTACTCCGGACATTTAATGGCAATCCATTAAAGAGCCTTGGTGCACACCATTCAAACACTCTGAAACCCATTGTCAGATTACTCCTCGGCTCATTTAACTATGCCTGAGTTCCATAGAGGAATTTACTTGAAAACTTCTCACCTTTATTGGTAGCCAATGTAAGTCAATGAGTGCTGGAGTTATCCTGTCACGAGATGGAAGACCTTTAATTAATCTTGCTGCTCTGTTCATTATATTTTGCAATTTACTTAACTGATAGTCTGGCACAACAGGGACTGGATCACTTAATATATGTCTTATAGGGGTGACTCTGTGGTGATTATGTACAGTTGTGGACATGAGTTTCAATACATATGGATAACTCTTAACAAATTTGTCTAAAATTTTCACATTTTCATAACATGATAATTATGAAGTTATTAGTTTGAATAGTGAGATTCAAGGAGTTACAAGGAGAAATGTGAACATTTTCCATTAACTTGTGGTTGTTGGGTGGCTGTAATACATATTATGTGTGCCTTGCTTGATGTTGTATCGAAGCAAGTTTGCTGATGTAGATGTGTGTGTTTAATGTAGGCATATGTAATATATTGTTCAAATTACAGACTTAGGGTAAGGGCACCATTCCAGATTCCAATTAGGCTTGGTAGAGTATATTGAAATTCACATAAATAAGGATTATTATACACCTAAGTGGTGTGCAATAGAAACACCTTGGAAGAAAAGATACTTGTCTTAGAATGAGCAAATTTTAAGTTACATTATGTAACAATTTTGTTAATTTGAACAGATGCACATTTTCCAGAACCAGTATAAATTTTGCACTGTATAGTAAACTATACTGTAATAATGCTGTCTGAGTCTAGAAAGAGAAAATTAATTATTTGTGTACTAGAAATGAAGTAAAATTTGTAGATGAGATGGTAGGTCACTTTGTACTGATCCCTTGGTGTGTCTGTCCCTCCCTTCCCTTCCCTTCCCCTCGATGGATGGTTCCTGCAGTAGCTACGAGGAAATGGGCTATGAGCACGGGTCAGTGTAAACGGTGGCGGTGGTACTGTATTCTGCCTTAGAGTACCGTAGTCGTGCACCGCCAGAATCCAGGTCTAGATCCTTAAAGCACGAGGTCTGGTCTAGTATGTGGGGGCATAATTTTGAGGCACTGTGATTGTGGAGGCAAGAACACATGTTAGAGGAGGGTAAGACATTGTCAGCAAATTGGAGGCTACTAATTATTTCAATCTGTGTCAAGAGTGAGACTACCTCGGTTCGGGTGGTCTGTTTTTTTGGCACAATTTAGTTGGAGGAATTACTAGTCTCCAAATTCTTGATATCATTGTACCCACTTATAGGCTACTGTATTTAGTAAGTGTTGAGACTCAATTTGGTGCCCCCACTGACTAGATCACCAGCCCTCTGGTGGCTCGGGGCCCCATGGCGATCTGAGGGTCACGCAGCTGCTGTGTCACCTCCCACTTCATGCTATGTATACCCTCGGTGACACAGCTAGGCATGCATGGCATTTTTGCATGAGCTCCTTTACCGGTATCGCAACACTCCTGGTCCCCATCTTTGCATAATAGATATGATCTCAACTAAAGAACACATAGGAAGTGTTTGTAGATTGATGACATGTAAGGATAAATGGAATTTAGTTGAAATTAGATAATATGCTTGACAGTTTTTTGGAATATACCTGTACCATAGTTAATCTTGTATTTCAGGGTTAGACTACCTGGAACGCTTCATATATATTCCATATTAATATTCAAGCATTGAATTCATTACCAACTAAATCCCCACATGCCAAAAGGTATACAACAAAACTTGTTTCAAACTCAACTGGGAAAGTGTGGACTAGGAATGTGGCAATTAAGCCTCAGAGATTCGGCAACTGAATAAGACAGACTCAGAGCTTATCTGTATAAGCGTAAATGAAGCCCTTGGGCAATTTTGCTTCTTTCTTTCTTTCTCAGTTTGATAAGGTAGCTAGTGTAGCCAATCAGAGTAGGTCAAACTTTAAATTAACACTTATTTTTATAGCTTCAGCCAGATAAAACATTTCTGCCTGAAATTTAGTGACTTTTGGTTTATGGTGGTGACAGAGGGAAGTTTCCTTTCTTTTCCACTGTCACCACGTGGTATTAACCTCCTCACTGCAGGTGTGTTTGTAGTTTATCATGTGCCTTCGGTGCTATTTTGCTTATGGTGTGTTTTTGAAGACTGCAAAGACATACTGCTCATAATACTGTACCTAAATCCTTAATCCCATTTCTATTAGACATTGATAAAAGCTCACTGTCATCACTATGTTTGTTACTGGACTTGTGATACCTTATAGTAACCCCTAACTCGGGTCATCGTAATACCCTCCCCTTATAACCTTCAGTACTGTAATTGAATGCTATGGTAATGAAAAACATGGCAGTGAAGAGGTTTATCAATCAAGTGCTTCCCTAAATATTAGAGTTTGCTGTTTCGTGTATTTCATTACTCCATCATGTCAGTGGAGTAGCATAAACCTTCAATAAATAAAGTCACCTCTTTAAATTGTGTTATTCCTTTAGATATATTTCATAGCAGTGGTTCAGTAGGAAGAGTTGGTAACTAGGTATTGTGAAGGTTGCCATACCTACCTTTTCTGTGCTCCTGAACCAGTTGCTGACTTTGCCATTTATTATAGGGAGTAGTTGTGTGAGAGTAGGAATATATTTAAACACTTACCTTATACTGTGGTAAGCTATTAGTTCTTCTTTTTTATTACCTTGAATTTTTGCTGTCTGCTGTGGTAAGGCATAAATTATGTTGGTTTGCTTAATGATAATCCAAAAAGGATGTATTATAAACTGTTGTGTGTAAAAGTATTTAATTTATTTATATTAAATTATATGATAAGGTTGTAAGCTTTGTCACTCTCCCTACATTGTGGTAAGTAATTTTGTAGTAATTAAGTTAAAAATTAACCCAATGACCATGATAAATTACTGTTGTCATAATTTTCACTACTGTACTGGTTCTTTTCATACCATTCAAGGGTATTCTACCCTTATGAGTTTGTACAGTACAGTATCGGGTATCAAACAGAATACAGTACAGTACCGTACTTCTCCTAAGTCATAAAAACTTGAAAGTACATCTACTATTATGTGAAAATTCAGATTCTTTTAGGTTTATAACATCACCATCTTTATATTGAAGTTTGCTTCACACAAAGCTATGCATAATAAATAATTATTACTGTATATACATTGCCAACATCACTGCATATTTATGTTTGTTGTGCATATTGTTATTTTCAGTCACATCATTGGGAGATTTGAGAATTGAGAGTGAATCAAGTTTTGTGTGTGGTGTGTTGGACATTCGTGGTCACATTTTTAATCTGCACAAATGTGAGGATTGGTTAGATCTGCCATTGCTGTGTGTGTTCATCATCATTCACATTGAGTCACATTTCATTCTCGCTGATCAGAAACCAACAGATGCAAGACATGTTTTACAATTACTCACTTTTCCCGTTCCCTTTTTGGCATTACAGATTGTTTTTTAATAATATTATGCTTGCATGGAAATTTTTTGTGCTTCATTTAAGCTTATGAATACTGTATACAGATTTTAAATTGAAAGGTTATAAAACCTTTTTTCAGTATATGATTTCAAGTTTTTTCAGTTTCACAATACATAATGCTGCATTATAGTTTTTACTTTTTCTTTCCTTATATATTTTCAAGATGGTTCGTTTAGATGAGAATTAAGGTTGTGTGAACAAAGCAGTTATGCTGTACGTGGAAAATAGTTGGTAATTTTTATTATTAATTTAGCATAAGAAAACAAAAAATGACTACAGAGAACACTGTGCTAGTTTTTCAGAGATGAAAATGAACAGAAATGGATTGTTTGTTTTTTACCAGCATAATAATTGGTTTGTGATTAAAAATTAATGACAAGATTGTAGTAGAGATTCTGATGCATTCATATTTATCACTCCATGTTGCTGACTTGCGCTGCTGCTGATTTACTCCACAGTCCCGTCACGCTCTTGTTGGTTGGACTCGACAATGCTGGGAAGACCACTGCTGCCAAGGGTATTGTGGGAGGTGAGTATGTATTTGTGGTGTTGCCTTTCTCATATTACCGTACTTAGAAAAAAAAAAAAAAAAAACTGCCTTTCAAACCTATCTGGTGTATTTCCTGTGAGCACCCAGAGGTTTATTTTTCCAAGTATACACTTATTTGTTTTATCATACTGTATGCTGTAACGAAATACTGTACATAATTTTTTTTTTGTCTGCGTAGGAAAAATTAGAATATTAAAATAGGTAGTGCACAGTATTTGCATACCATCCTTTGAGGTTGAGCAAGTATTAGCTAAAGCAGTGAACGTTAAAAATGATGAAAATCCTATTGTAGATTAATGACACATTAAAGATATTAAAAAGTAAACACTAGAGACAGTTTTGGTTAATTGTTGTTGGTACCTGACAGAGCCGATGGAGGATGTTGCCCCAACTGTGGGGTTTGCACCAGAAAGCCTGGAGTACCGGGGCTGTGAGGTGACCATATATGACCTGGGTGGAGGCAGTAAGATCAGACCTGTGTGGACCAAATATTTCTCTGAGGTGGGTGCTTTGACTGAGAATAATAATCTTTTTGCTGTTGCTGATAGTAAATGTCAATAATATTAATCAGTACATACTTTGCATTAAATTTGTTGACCTATGACTCCTCATCCCAAGATGGTTGATTTTGACTGATCTTGATTTACCTATTAGATACAGTGTACTTTAACTAGAGTGTACTGAGTGAAATTGAACTAGGCATAAGTACTGTATTGAGTGGTCTTGTCCCAGTGGTATTTTGCCAACAGTGTGGAGAAAGACCAAGTATGTCAAATTTACAAGAATATTGTGTAACCTGTTACTCTTTCACTGGGCAGATACATGGTGTAATCTTCGTGGTGGATTCAAGTGATGCAAGTAGGCTAGAGGAGTGCAAGGAGGTCCTAGTCAAACTGCTGTCAGACAAGAAGATCGCTGGCAAGCCTATCCTTGTGTGAGTACTATGGTCATGTATCATCCACACACAATTCTCTCCTTTCTCTGGTCAAACCAGGATTTTATCCTCTCTTGAATGTTTCTAGGCTGATAAAAAAGAATAGTCTTTGAATCTGAAAGGAGAAATTATGGCACAGGAATGGATGTTGAAGAAAAAAAATCCTAATGGTAAAGATTGTATTGTAGGAGTACTATAGTGCTGAGACAAACTTGTGTATGAATACTCAAATCCTAAATACCTGTAGTTCAAATTGATTTGCATTTTAACTAAATTTCTTTGCTTTTATTTAACTAAGAAGCCACTGGCAGTCAGGGGGTTAAAATACCATATTCTGTGCACTGCAGACTGGCCAACAAACAGGATGTGGAGGGAGCGATGGATGAAGTGGACGTGGTGGAGGGTCTTGGTATAGAGGCGGTGGTGAACAAATACAAGTGTCCAACCCGAGTGGAGACTTGCACCGCCACCACAACGCGCTCCACCAACAAGCCAGATAAACCTATTGCTGATGGTTTCAGGTGTGTGTCAGGGAGAGAAATGGATATGTGAATGTATGGATAAATAAACTGATAGATACATCGCAACTACTGATAGACAGATGTACACAGACAGACAACATGAATAATAAGCATATTGTGGATGGATTTTTGAACACAGTTAGATGAATAATATAGAGATACTGTTCATGGATAACATTCACATAGCTTGCCTTCCTTCTTCCCTACACCAGATGGCTGATAGACACGATTGTGGTGCACTATGCTGTGATCAACAAGCGGGTGGTGAAGGACATGGAAAGAGAGCGCAACCAACAAAAGAAAGAGATGGAGGAACGGAAGGAGAGGCTGCTAAGATTGAGGTTAGAAAGAGAGAGGGCAGAGAAGAGGAGGAGGGAACAAGATGAGGGTAAGAGGCAACAGGAAGAATTACAGAGGAAGCAAGACGAGGAGGCAGTGAAGGAGTTAGAGGAAAGTAGTGACGAGGAGGAGGAAGAGATTGTGATGGGAGTCCCAACCCATCCGTCCAGTAGTTCCATGCCTAATGTAAGTTGACTAACTATGTACATATCCTGTTGACAGGGTTACCTACAGTACCGTACCTAGCTATGTTCCAGTTATAGTTTGGTATGGTATAAGGTATGATGGCAAAAAGGGGGATACTGTACTTTTACTTTGTAGAATACTGTAAATGGGTTTGGTATAGTTTTTATTGGAAAGATAACTAATGGTATTACAACAGGTAGGGTCATATGCTACTGGAAAAGGAATGATGGATGGCAGATTTTGAAGAAAAACAACAATCCATTCAACCATCCATCCATTTGCTATCCATCTTTCCATCCTAACAACTGACACTTCCCCAGGGCTTGCTACCCCAGTCTCGGAATGTGTCGGCTTCTGGAATTGTGAGAAGGTCGCCAGAGGAAGACCAGGAGTTGAGGGAGTTGGGTTTCAAGTCCCAGGCAGAGCTGCAGGAGTCCACCTCTTCTTCCTCCTCACATCAGGTACACAGCCAGGCAGAGTTGCAGGTTGGAAAGAAAGGCGTTTGGTTGGTAGGACAGCAATTTGTCAGGATATAAGTACAGTATGTATAATTACAAATAATCAAAATACTTGATATTGAGGGTTTTCTCGTGTTACAGTAATTAAGGAGGCAGGAAAACGTACTGGCTGTATGAGGGGTGAAAACTTGTCTCTCATTCTGTTACTGTGACCCGCAGGTTAGCCCAGACACCTCCCCCACCAGCCCTGTACCCCGGCCACACCGAGTCATACTGGTACAGGAGTCCCCATCCCACCAGCCTGCTGCACCCAAGTCCCAGTCACTACCACCGTCATCCCACCCTGTCCATAAGTCACCACCATCTCCCCACCACATCTCCAACTCAACCTCAGTGCCACACCCCACAATACAGTCCCGTCCATCTCCCAGCCACACCTCTCGTGCCTCACCCCAGCTGGCCCGAAGCCCCTTCAAGGATGAAGATAGTGGTATATTAGACCCTAATGGTTATGTTACTTCCAATGGTAAGTCTGGGCACCAAACCAGAAGGAAATAATTCTCCACATTTCCAGGCACTTGTGATTTATATCCACTGAGACAAAGTCATTTACTTATCCTGTGTTAAATGAAAAGTACAGATTATATTGATTGTATATTTAGTACTTATTGCATAACCTGTGAGGCAAATATAATCTAGCATTATGTCTGGGTTTTGATCTCTGTCCAATACTGCAATACTGACTGTGAAACTTGCTCTCAGCTACAGAGGAACCAAATACAATATATTGATGTGTTTGCCAGGACTGAGTACGCCCCGGTTGGATCTGTGTCGCGAGTCCCGGACATCCGAGTGTGTCCCCATCGACTCGGATGATGAGCTATTTGACCTCACCTCTGTCACATCCAGGAGACGCTCCACCACCTCCTCACCTCCATCATCATCGTCTGGATATATGAAAGGTGTGTTAAGGATAGTATTAGTATTAGTGTGTTAGTGGAAGTATGGTGGTGTGTGTTGTTGTGTGTTAAATGTATGGTGTGTTATTGATTAATCTATAACTTTGATGACTCACCCTTAAGGTGTGACCATGGCAGAAAAGTCTCCAGCTGTCCCTGTTGTAATGAACTATCATAATTACTGTATTATTCATGAGTACATTTGCTGACTTTTTCAGGTGTAGCATGTAGATGATTCCCATAATTGATAATATAGTATTTCAAATTTAATTTCCCCACCCACTGCACATCACCTGGAGTTGGAGACCAGCACGACTGTCAAGCCATCCAAGAAGAAGTCATTTTTACGTCGATACCACAAGACTGCGCCCCTTGTGCCCTCCTCACCACCCCCTCCATCTTCCGACACCCTTAACAACCACACATCCATACCCCCGCCACTTGCATGACACAAGAGTTAATTTCCCTTCTCCCTCAGGCTAGCACAGTGGTAGAGTACATGGCTTCAGTTTCTGTGGTCCAGCATTCGGTCCTTGCTCGGGACACACTGTAAAAATCTTTCATTGATGCCAGAGGTTACCACCTCTGTGAGCAGGGGGTGGGGGGTTTGAGGCAGCTGTCTGAGGTCTTCCTGCTTACGCAGCCATAGCTGAAGCTGACTCGGGTCTCATGTGGGTGGTGAGGTCTCTGGGCCACTCATCATCTGTGATGTGTGCTATAGTTGTGATTCATAGAGTCTTGTGTGTGCTTCACTCTGTCCCATTGACTGCCACTCATTAGCGGCTTTAAACCTTTAAACCCTGACCCCTACTCTCACCCCAACTTAGTACCCTACCATCCCCACATTTTGTTGTATCCATCTAATATCTTTCCCTCCCATCTCTACCCCTTTCCCTAACTTGTACTCTGTTTTTCTATAGCTGAGGGTAAATGTCCACAACTGGTATTAGTAGGGTGTATGTGATTGGCTCTTGGCCTGATCCATACCATAAATGGCAGTCTTTATCAAATTATAAGATCGGCAGTAGACCGTCAGCCACAATGGATCAATTGTAGTCTATCACTTCCTTTCTTCCCTTGTCTCCTGCCCATGTTGATATTTCAGTCCATTTTTGCAAGGGATTTTATGTATCCTCTAACATGGCAAGAAAGATAGAAAGAGTGAGGGGACAGGTGCCAGCTGTCGATCAAGCCTGGAGGCGAACCAAATATGATCCACGAGAGAATTAAAGTTTTGGCATTTATCATACAACATTGTATACTTATTTTATTTATGATTGATAAGTGCATTGAGGAGTTGAGTGGCTTACTGGCTAGTCACGATGAAGATATCTAGTCATTACAGGTTCACTGTATGTTTGAATTAAAAGGAAATCCATAACATCATCCAATGTTCATTTTCTAACTTTTAGTTGGACAAGGAACCAATGAAAGCTACTGTATGTTACACTAACTAATGACAGATGGTTTTACTTGTCACAGGGAAGCTGATCAGATGAGATAAATTTAATGCTCACTGATAATTTGCTATATAGACCTTCCAACTGATGTTGTGTTATTGTGTGGTGCCTTTGTGAATGAAAACAGAATATATTCTGTACAACAAGTGAGGCAGTTTCATGGCATATTTGCCAAAGCATACCCAATGTGGCTGACGGGTATGTTAGTTGACCGATGAAGTATACAACAAAATGAAAATTGGTACCTTCTCATGTTTGTGTGTGTCAGCATTAGTCATTTTGTCGTCAGTGTGACATACGATAAAGAGGGTCTTCTTTCTTTTTTCTCTAGTCATAACTAGTCATTTAAAAGAGTTCAAACTAACATAAGCTGCTTCTAGAATTACTTGTGCTTTTCTTCCTAACATAATTACTGTTGTTACTAAGGTGTAATATAACTAGACAGAATATGTCGATGAAAGCACCATGAAAAGAGGAGCTTTTATTGACAATGTTCCACCACTAATGCGTTTTCTGGAACATCATTAGTAAAGGTTCTTCTAATGGTATGGTTTCATATTCACTGATGTGGCCATATTGTAAGATTTGCTGTTGTCGTTTTTGCCATGTTTGGGCCACTTCCAGCTAAAAACCTGTTCTTTAGTCTCTTGCTTATTACAGTAGGCGAGACTTAAGAAGAGTACATGAATATTTGTTTTATATTACAAAACGGCAATACTTAGAGTTAAAAGTCATCATCATCAAGTGTTCATTCTGGTTCTTCATAAAGAACAAAGTGTTTTTCTTAATTATTGCCAACATATATCATATATTTTTTTGTTCATTATAACTTTATTTATTGTTTCATGTATTATATGTTACATGTATTATTTATTTTTATGTAAAATTGTATTATTTATATAGGTTTTTATTATAATAGTAGATATTTAATAGGTCTTAAGCTTTAAATCTTTATTTATTTAGGTGTTGTGAGCACAAAATAGTTAAGTTTATAAGGAGCTTTACGATGCAACTCACCAAGCACCAAAATGTCTGGCAGCACAAAGCAGTCAGTGAGGATAGTGTTGTTGATCTTTAACTGCCTGTACCTCAACCAATTTTTGTCATCATACTCCTGTTTAGTACATTGAGATGATTCTGTGATTGTACTTTTATACCTAGCTAATGACAAACAAAATTACTGTACCTTAGCCACAGCAAAGGACCTTCTGCAGTATCAAAAATGTCTTTGTTTTTTGTACTGAATGAGTATATCATTATGGTTCCTCATTACTATTGTATTGTCTTGTATTCATCATGGAAGTACTATTTTCTTTTTGGTCAGTTTATTAGAGCCACAAAATTAAGAATTGTAAACTCCTGTGGAAAGCTTGGATCCAGATTTTACACCGGGCTAAACAGTGGAATAATTAAGGAAAATGTTGGTGGTACATATTGCTGCAAAGACATTTTTGCCTTGGATCACCATATAATTCACTGTAATATATTTTTTCAATGTTTTTCTTTGTTAGATGATCCTGTTTTGTGGTAAACACCTTTTTCTAAATATTTTAAACACTTTTTTTTTAATATTTTACTCACCCATTTTCATATCATTGTGGTTTATTGTCATATGACCTCAGCTGTCGAGACTGCAAACTCAGTTGGCATGAGGACAATGTTGTTGTTTTGTTTCTCTATGTAATGTAAACTGTAAGAGGCTTTCTGACTGGGAATGGCTCACCATCCCAAATTTTAAACATTGTTCTTACACAACTCCTGTTCTGAAGAGCCATGGGTCTTTGAAGAGGAGCATAAAGCACAACAATAATTGATATATTAATCATCCAGGTCACATGGCTCGTATACTACTCATATTTTAAAACATTGTGCTTGTTGGGGCACATTTGAGAGCAAAAATAACAAATGAAATGGCCCTTACAACTCCCTTATTCTAAAATATCTTCTCGCAGATGAACCAGACATATGCTGTAAATCTATTTTGCCAAAGTTAATGTGTCATGGTATATTCTGGTGTGATACAAGGTTACATGCAAGAAAAGTCATGGGTTTGGTGATGACGATGAGTGATATGCTGGTAACACTTGTAATACGAGAGCTATCACATCAGTCATTGTCATCACCCAGCCCAGAACAACTCTTACACATAGTTGCAATACTGAGCCATGTACATGTTCCGGTACTGTACCTGTATTTACATACTGTTAACATTTATAACATATGAGATATAAGCAAAACTCCAGTGAATTGAAAGCTTCCATATGGTAAACTATGTGGTGTTTGTCCCTTGTCTAGAGTCTTGTTAAATAGATCAATGTCATGGGGGACTTTCATTGATAAAATAATGCATATACATATTTTATCACGAGTGTGGTCTTTTTTTAAGGAAATCAGAAGTCACAAAAGTAAAATTATGAGCTAGTCAGGAGGTCCCCCATTGTTGTCCTAAATGTTTAGTAAACAAATAAGTGTACTGTACAAAATATAAGATAGTGGAGGTTCCATTTAGAGAATTATGTGCAGTCAGCCACGAAAGTTCATTCACCCCCTGTTACTATTTCTCGTCACCCCACTCCTGAGATTCATGAATTACGGAATCTCAAACAATGAACACAGTTGTTATATGTCATCAACTTCAGATAGTACATTGCAGTGATGAATGCACAGTGTTAATGAACCTATGTAGCTGAATGTGTAATTGTTATGGTATATAATAATTAGGTGAGTGTGACAACCTAACTAATGCAGTGTCATTTCAGTATGATATTTGCAGTATCTGGGCATTTTGAATAACTTTCAATGATATGAAAATGCTGTTAACACTCGCACACAAATTCTGGCTTGTGAATAGTTCCCAGTGGCTGAGCTGACTGAACACCCTTCAATTATTTCACCCCATATCTAGCACAGTGATATACTTTAATAATTTTTTTCTAAATACCACTAAGAGAATTTCATTACTACAGGGAAAGCAATGGATGGACTCTGTGGGTTAAACACGGGTTAAGCAATATAAAACACCCAGTGAATGGATAATTGAAGCACAAATTATGGTTATTACCACTCTTGTGTCAAAAGAACCCAAGAATATTATTGTTTATCGCCCCGAAGAACCAGGGTCACAGACCAGAAAAACCATAAACAAGGTAAAGAAGGTGATCATTACAATAGCTCCAAGGTCACTCCTTGGAGCCATTGTTCTGGTTTACTTCCACATGGCTTTTCCTGCATGCTGTACTGCCCAAAATACTGAATCACCAACTATATAAGCTGGGATTTGAACTCAAGCCAGGCCGAACGTTGTGTACACGTCCAAGCCATTAATACAGATCTTACAGTTCAAAATTTGTATTTTAATTTGTTGGATTAGTATTTATGAATAGCAAGTACACTGCACAGTGTATTAGTTAATCTATATATTTAGATATTTTTCATGTGTTACTGTATGCTTATATTGTACTGTATACAGTACATTATAATTTAACTCTATTCTAGATGATCTACAGGAAAACTGAAGGACGCTCTTAGTCTCAAGCCTGCGTCTGTATATCGAGGAAGGTCAACTGCTAAATAGTAACACTGACATTTCTCATATATAACTATAAGGCACTGTGTATGTTCTGGATTTAAAGTTTTATCCATTTTTGCTGTATAAGCCTCATGGCTCTTGGACTTTGAAAGTTGTCATTCAGATTGAGCTTGCATGTGGTATTGTCAGTTTTTATGAAGTGCTGCAATACATGTATGCCTCTTTCTTTATTTGAAAGTGTCTGATAGTAAATAAAAATGTTTTTACTGAAGAAGGAAATTGATATTTGTGTACAGTATTTGGATGTCTTGTCAATGAGGGAATATTGGTTAGTGATTAAGCTTTGCCTGCTTTGGGCATAATTTTTGAATGGTACAGAGTCCCTCTGCTCATATGTACTGTATCCTGTTTACATTAGGGAGTTGAGAAAGGTTGAGTTGTATGCTTAGTAACAGTAAATAACAAGGAAATTGTTGTGTGAGATATTGTTTGTCCAAAAAAACAACGACATTTATTTTTATTAGTGGCTGATATTTAATATCAGGCACATAATCTAAGTATATTAAGCATAGATTATTGTGACAAGACAATAAGAATTTCTGTAAATCTCATTTCTTTAAACAGTGCTCTAAAATTAATTTTGACATGACCTAGCCTAGCCTTAATTTGTAATGAGCACTTGTTACTGGTTATATGTAGAGTAATACAGTAATTCTTACTTGGTAAAGCATTTCTCATCTTCTTACAAGGATAGGTGATATAATTTTCATACATTCACTATATCTATTTTACCAGATGCAAGGTACAGAGCCTTGGGCTGAATGTTGTATTGCTAGCAATTTGAAGTGTGTATAGAAAAATTCAGTGGAGTGTAAATGAAAACACAATTTGATGAGCATCCTATTTGATGAAAGTAGGCATACCTTAGATATGAAAATGCCAAAGAGAATGTTGTGTTGAGGCCAATATTGAGTAATTTATCATAACTTTATGAGTACATAATTGAGGGTTTCACTGTTGAAAGGCAAGATATTTCATGCTTTATTGTCCCTATTAATACATGTTAAAATGCCTTTATGGTCAGGAATTTTTATATGTCGTTGCTGTAATACTGTACTACAAGCTGGATAGATTGGGAGTGATTGTATACAGTACTGTATCCAAATTTGTTTTGGAAACTATTTCTGCAAATTACCATAGCTTACTGGGATATAACTATATTGCTGTGATTAATGTCAAAACACACAGATATAGAATCTAGAGTACATGCAGTTTTTTCTATTTATATTACTGTCTGCATGTACAGTACTGTAACTGTTAAAATCTTAATTCTTTTATAATATAAGCTGAAGAGATAGGATATTTCATGCAATTTTTCTATTTGTATTTCTGCAGGTAAAGTTAAAAGCTTGTGCCTATTCCATTAGTGTTAATTAAGGGATGCGACAAGTGCCATTGTGCAACTGACTCGATCCGTCCATCAAGCAACCGATGCCGTCCATCACAAATATGTTGATATCCGTCAGGCAGGTGATATTGTCTGCTGCTGATGTGTATATAAAGCGCTCTGATCTCAGCCGTCCATAATTATGCAACTTGATGATGTTATTTGGTATTCAATATGGAACTGTTTTTTAGCCACGTCTTTCATTATCCTTTACTTCATTGCACCTCATTATTTATATACATAGACTGCTTCCCTTCTCTTTTTTTATTATTTTTACGTTTCCCTGTTCTCTTTTTGCTACTTACATTGTGAAACACTGCACTAAAATATACTGTAAGGCCATGTGATCCCCTAGTGGCTGACAGCAGGACTTTATTCTCTCCATTTTTTTCTTAGATTGGTGAAAGTACTAAATTAATGGAGAAATTTATTATCAGCTATAATAGTTTCACTTACAGTAATCGGTGAAGTGATTCCCAAGGTTTATTATTTAATTAAAGGTGATATATTGGGATGTGAACCTTCCTGTAGACTGGAATAATTACCTTATCATACAATAAAATTAATGTTCTAGGTAATTGGTTATGTTGAAGCCATAAAAAATGTGAGGTGTGTGAAAATGATACAGATTGGCAAAATACACATATTCATTATTGCTTGGGATAGAAGTTGGATCATCACTTTTGTCCAGTTGAAACAAGTACCGATAGTTTCTTATGCTGCATCACTGCTATAACGTGTATGGAGTGACTATATATTTGGCGGTATATTCTTAATTTCACTATCCAAATAGAAAAAATATAATTCTCTTAGTAATAATTTTATCATGTTACACATTACATTAGCTCGTTCGACTCGGTAGGTAAAGCAATTTATATTTACTCATAAATATTTAAAATGAGCTTATATCGATAAATTTATCATAAAACAAATTTTAACAATTAGATTTTAAATAGATTAATAATATTGGTAACATTCTTTGTACATTTTTTAGCACTTTGAACAGTTGATCATTCGTCAAAAAATGGCGCTTGTGTTTGTGTTGATGTAGTGATCGGTGTGAGGTGGTTTTTATTGTTTAATTTTACATCATGGCAGTGTCAGATAAATGGTGCATTACGTCTAGTGTCTATAAGTAATAGTGAATACTCAGGTGTTTGAAAAGGCAGCGTTTTGACCACAAAATACCAAATATTACTGCTGTATGGATTGCCTGGAATACAAGGTAAGTTACATTATGACAAATTTCTTGATTATTTGTATTATCGGTGATACAATAATACATTCACTAGTGTTTAATATATATCCGGAGTACAAGGGGGGGGGATTCAGGTAGGATAGCGCATCATAGGTTAGTATTATTATTATTATTTCATACAAAAAGGATAAAAGGGCATAATAAAATAATAAAAAGCGTTTCTTGAATTTAACAGTAAAGAACAGTAATTAAGTTGATCGAAATTGTGTATGTTACGATATGTTAATTGGTCTGCTTGTTGTTGTGGTAGCAAATATATTTAGTGTAATTAATGGGAGATTCTCTTTGACTAATTGGATCGAGGTCTTTTGATTTCTCCAAACTATGCCGCGAAAAAAACAGATCCCTTATTTCTATCATTGAGGGAGTTTGTTTTCTGGCACAGTTGGAAGGAATCCGTATATATATAGCTTTCCAAATTACCATCCAGAGAATTTTCGACCGAATTTTCCCTTAATTAAAATGTTGTTGTGTGGGTTATAGGCTATGCGTATTGTGGTTGTGTATAATTTTTATTGTGGCTGGTGTAACTGTGTTTTTAATTTTATCACTTAGGCCTCGTGAATTAATGGTGGTTGAAGTGGTGGATATCAAGAGAGAGAGAGATAGAGAGAATAATGGACCAACAGATAAACACGAGAGAGAGAAAAAATAATAGACCAACAGATAAACACAAAAGAGAGAGAGAGAGAGAGAATAATAGACCAACAGATAAACAAAACCGACAGAAAGGGGGAAGAGAGAGAGAGAGAGAGGGGAAAGAGAGAGAGTAAGTGAGTGAGGGGAGTTGGCGAGGGTACAGACCCCAGCCAACTCCCTGCCAGTAGGTGACATCAGCACTGTAGTAGGAGTTGCCATCTCTATCTCTCTCTCTCTCTCTCTCTCTCTCTCTCTGTTTTGTTTATATATTTGTCCATTATTCTCTCTCTCTCTCGTGTATTTGCTTTGTCCTGATACTTCTATTTTTCCTATTCGAACTCACAATAATTACATTTAACTAATTGGTTACTACTACTACTACTACTACTACTACTACTACTACTACTACTACTACTACTACTACTACTACTACCAGCTCAGCCAATACCACTAATACCGCAATAATACTCCCACTACCACACCAACAATGACGACCACCACTCGACTATACCTACCACAATCGCCAATTATCACATCAACACACAATAATATCACACAAACGTCATGATACCTATAATATTATATACTAAAAGTTATAGCCTAGTACTCCACGAAGGTTTTTCCTCTTTCTCACCCCCATCTCGTTTATCTTTTTAACTTCCCTGTCTACTGTTTTTCCTCTGTCTGTGGCACTTCCTACTTCCCCCCCCCCTCCCTCCATTTCTGTATATATTCCATCTCTTCACTCCCTCTCTTTCTATCTCTAGCTGTCTCTTATCCCCTCCACCCTTCTTCCTCTCCTTTATTTCTTCGTCTTCAACATGTATTTTCCCATCTTCCTCATCTCTTCATCATCCCTTCTCTTCTTCTCCCCCCATCCCCCTACCTCCGTACGTGACAATTATTATTTTTTTTCTCCATATCTCCACCCTCTTCGACCTTCAACTCCTACCTCCAAACCTCTCTCTCTCTCTCTCTCTCTCTCTCTTGTTTGTTTGCCCCTATCCAGCTTGCGTACGTATACTTCCTCTCTGTTTATCTTCCCTGCCCACTTTAGTATGTGTGTAGGTTCTTTCTAGGTAACGATGATATTCGTTATGTTCTTTATATGTGAACATGTGTGTGTGTGTGTGTGTGTGTGTAGGTTCTTTCTAGGTAACGATAATATTCTTTATGTTCATTAGGCTATATGTGTGTGTGTGTGTTTGCGTGTAGGTTCTTTCTAGGGAAATATCATATACTCTATTTTTTATATGTGTGAACATGTGTGTGTGTGTTTGTGTGTGTATGTTCTTTTTAGTAACGAAGATATACTTTGTTTTATATAAAGAATGTGTATGTGTGTGTGTGTGTGTGTGTAGGTTCTTTGTAGGTAACGGTAATATACTTTATGTTCTTTATATGTGAACATGTGTGTGTGTTTATAATTTGGGATAGGCAGAACAAAAAGTTGTTAAACATACGGTACGGTTAGTGTTTACTAATTTCACTTTATGTAGGTGTACTGACAGAATGACACAGCTGTTAATATATATAGCTTACATACTATGCTCGCGTTCAGACTAGGCCTACTATAGATTGCAGAGAAAGTGTTGCCCTGCGGAAATTTAGAAAAAAAAAAATCACATACGCTACATGTCGTTTGGTACGGTACTGAACTTGCGCATTAGACATAACAAAATACCATTAGATGTAGAGTAGCCTATTTGAAGATCTCCCTCCCTCTTATCAAACTCATCACACCATATTATTATATATTGTGTCTGTGTTGGTATTTATTCGTTTTATGTATTATATAAGTCAACGTTTTCCCACTCTTCATTTTTATCACCACATTATTATTATTATTATTACCGGTACTACTACTACCTCCACTACCACTACTACTACTACTACTACTACTACTAGTCTAGCCTACTACTACTACTACTACTACAGTTCTTGTTATTGTTTTTTCTCTCTATTCCCTTATATTTTCATCCCAGCTCCCTCCTCCCTCTAATCTCTCTTGTTTCTCGGTATTTCTTTTTCTGTTCGACTCATTCCTGTTCTCGTCCCAGCCGTCCCCAGCCACATAAATACCTTTGTTCCCTTATCAACAAAATTATCTCTCTTATTAACTCTGTCTCTGTTATCTCCACTAGGTGATAATATAGTGAGGGAGGGGCTGGGTGAGAAGGCGATGAAACACAAGACGAAAGGAAAAGGAATAAAGGAAGGGAAGAGGAGAGGAGCGAATATGGGAATATATATATATGTATTATTATAAGGGAAGGAGAGAATACGAAGGAAAGGACAGGGAAGTAGAGGTTCTAAGGTTAGGATTGGTAAGATTAGATAAGAAAATATATGAAAAGAAAAAAGGGACATTTGACAATCTCCCACCACGATAAGGCAAATCTCACTTAATTTGACGATAAAGCTGTTGATAAGAAAGGTAGATAACCCCCCAGGTAGATAAACATGTATCTGGTTAGCTATGGTATATTTGTAGGTTGCTGGGAGGTGTTATTTCTTTATGTGTATACTTAACTGTTTTATTTATTTATTTATTTATATATTGTTTTCATATTAACTCACCGTACGTAGCCAATCTAGCCTCGTCATAACATTTTATTTTTGGGGAGGGAGTACACGAGATGAGGATTTCCTGTACAAGCACAATGTACATGATTGTGCAACTTATTTTTATATTTTTATAATGATTAATGAATGGTAAGACACCCCCATTCCTCAGAGTTCTAATGAAATAAACTCGGTAGTGCCCATACAGTTACAGATAAAAATAGATTATGGTCTGGAGGAAGGGGAAAAAAGAGATGGAATTAAGGTAGACTTGTGGCTAGACCAACAATAAGTTAACAATATACCGGTAACAGGAATGTAGAAATAACAATAAAATGGGCATCAACAACATCTACTAGAGTAACGTCAGACTACCCTCTCTACATTCTTGCTACCTGACTCATGATCATCTTTTGTCTAGAGCTGCCCCCAGGTGTAAATAAACATTTCCCGCCTTTTTTTTTTACATTTTTGTGCAATATCAGACTGATCTTGTTTGGAATGTCCTCTTTACCGCCTACATTATTATTTATTATTATTATTATTTATTATTATTATTATTATTATTAGAGCGTAGCGTAAGTGATTGGTAAAACTGATATTAACTGTGTATTTTGCCCATATTATTATAACGTTTATTCAAAAAATGAATGAATAAATAAGATAATAATCAAAACAACATGCACGGATGTTCACCAAATTAGGTGAAGGACTTTTGCAAATGAGTTGCTCCATATTGCTGACCTTTCCAACCTTATGTCTGTCTGTATATCTGTATGTATGTATGTCTATCTCTGTGTACGGTACGGTATCTTTTCTATCAGTATCTATTTGTCAAAGATACCAGAGAGAGAAGATTAGATTTACGACTTAGCTTTCTACATCGGTATCTCTTTATACACATACAAAGTACAATACATACAATTGCGTACATATTTTAGTACATTTACCCAATATATACCCATACGCACATATTATCCTATTGTAATATGTTCTTAATTTAGATTATGCTATACATCAACACGCAACTGAAGTATTGTTGTACAGTACTTTCCTTGCTGTTGTTTCTCTTTCCGATATGTCTGCTTTTCAATTTTTTTTTTTTTTTTCAGTCTTTTTTCCTCTTCATTTCTTTTATATGTAGACCTATTTTGGTGAATTATTTGTGTTACAATAAAACACTGATGTTCATAATTTCTTTGTAGTCTTTATCTTTAACCAAAAAGCTCATGCATTTGTACTAGTGACAAATATGGTAGCATGTCTATCTTACCCTCATTTTGTTTTTAGTGAGGGATATCATAATAACTCAATGCCTAATTTTCATGCATTAGTAAGTTAATAAAATGCTAGCGTTCAGAATGCCATGACTTTAGCACACTGTATACCTTGTTTTTTAATATTATATGGCTTGTAAATGCATCAGCTTGGACACAGCTTGGCATGAAAGAAGAACCATAAATACAATTTTTCGTATATATGATTGCGATGCTTGAAACAATGTTAACATAAGTACAAATTCACATAATCCTAATTTCCTGTCTTGGTGAGGAGATGAGGAGGGAAACATTTAGCTTTGAATGTTTGAGTTGAAAAGGCGTGGCAGCGGGTCCTATGGTGTAATGGTTAGCACTCTGGACTTTGAATCCAGCGATCCGAGTTCGAGTCTCGGTAGGACCTCAGCAATATTTTTATTCACACTCGTGGTTATATTTTACCATGGTTCTGGAAATAATGTTGTTAGCTGAGGTGGGAATAGATGTTTCAAATTGGAACAGCTTCGTATGGAATCTATTATCGTACGGTAGATGGTTTTCAATACCGCTACACATTATATGACATTAATTAAATTACAGTAGGACAGGTTTAGATATATTAAGATTCTGTCATTCTGTTGTAAGATTAATGTAGTTATAAATCGCAGAAAGTAATTAGATTTGTTGTAAGGCTTTAAGGGGATAGTATACTTTTGATAGACTGTAGTGCCTTGATTCCTCCAAAGTATATATGCCAGGAAACAGACCCACATGAAGAAAAATAATGGTATCCTGTTGCCTGGAGTAGTTTGGAGGAATCATTTACTCCAGATTTACCACCCAAAACAATGTGCTATATATATACTTAATACGAATTATCTAGAAGAGTTTACGTGTAGAACGAGTTCCGTATTCTTAAAACCAAGGTAAAACGTTCTTTTAATTTCTTCCGAGAAAGTTTCAGTTACGTTCGCTGCTCAAGCTCTTATCTAACTTCGTATATATTTTATCTATGTTAACAGTTACTAGTTCACTTGGCACCTGATAACAAATTTCCTCTCTGATAACAACCATGCAAGTTCAGCACGTACTGTAAGCCTACATGCAACCCCTTCAGAGATAAATATATTAGTATGTGGACCTTGAAATTAGATATCAACTCTCCTGGTGAATTTAATTGCCTTGTTGTTGCGAGAAGTTAATACAATGTGCTGTACGTGTGGTGACTTCGTTCTCCTTGTTATTTATTTATTTTTTTTATCTTGTCGGTTTATATATAATGGGCATCTTTATTATTTGTGGCTCTGAAGTGAATTAATATAGTGGTTAAAGTTGAAAAATGTGACTTCTAAACTGCATAGATGCTTGAAACTGTAAATGCGTAATATGATGATAACGTTGTTGTTTATTGCAATGCGTTTGTTTTCGACCCGCCATATTTCGTACGTTTGCATCAAAATTCTCTCTTCATTTGACATGATTATAATTGCATATTTATTCCCTAATCAGACCAGAGTAGGATGAATTGGCCTGTTGCTGTTGTTATTGCTGAAAGTATTGGTAAAGGTGGTGGTATAGTGACAGGGAGTGAGGGTGGGGCCATCGACAAGGCTCGCTATGCTAGTCCGTGGGGGTGGCCAGAGCAGCTTGAAACGAGTCTCACTTCTTCCCCTCTCCCCTCCCCTCCCCTCCTCTCCTCTCACGCCCAGACCGTGTTTTGCTTGGCTTATTTAGGACAAATATGGCGAAATGTAACCCAGTTTGGCTATTTCAGTCCCGGCCAGGTGTTGGATGCGATATTTTGAAGATGTTTGTGTAAGATTTTTAGCCTTTTTATGCGAATGTAGGAAGAGGAAAGAAAATAAACGAAGAAGTGATATTATGTAAACTGTTTAAATTAACCAACAATCTCTCTCTCTCTCTCTCTCTCTCTCTCTCTCTCTCTCTCTCTCTCAAATCTTAGAAGTCGATATATATTCCTTCTGTAAAGATGAATACATAATTTCTACTCTAAGTAATCGCTGGTGGTCTCTGTTTTACTCTCCCTTTCTTTCTTCGCACCACTTAATTTTTTTTTATCTCGCCTCACGACTAACCGACCAGCGTTCAAAACTCATCCTTGCACCTAATACCCGTGGAAAGGGTTAGTGGCCTCCTTTATCTTAAATGTAAAGAGAGAGAGAGAGAGAGAGAGAGAGAGAGAGATTAATTGCTATTATGACCTAGCTTACTTGGTCCATATTTTCTTCTTGGTTGCCTTTTTTTATCCTTTGTTTCGTATTTTTCTTATTTCCATTCCTCCCTTTTATTATTCTCCTTCCATTAGTCTATCTACTCTTATTACTCTCTTTTCCTTGTATCCTCTTAGCTTAATTCCCCACACTTTTTTTTTTACATCTGTCTTTTCTTTCACAGTACATTCCCTCTCAACCCCCCACCCCGACTTAAAACTTTGCCCCCCCCCCTCCTCATCTTCCCTCTATTCCCCATTTATCCTTTTTCCTTCTCCCCTTTTCAGCCTCGTCTTTCTATCCTATCGTTTCTCCTTCTATTCTCCACTACCATACATACCTCACTCACTCCACCTGTGTTTCTTCTTATCCCCTTCCCCTCACTCACTCACTCATCCACCCCCCCCCCTATACTTCCCCACTCCTCTTGAATCTCTCCTATCCTCCCTTCCCTTCCTCCTCACCCCTTATTCTTTCCCCACTCTCCCTATTCCCATCCTCTCACCCCTTATCCTCCCCCACTCTACCTGTCCCTTACGTACCACTCTCCCTATTCTCTCACCTACTCTACCCTACCTCTATATTCCCCACTCCACCTGTCCCTCACCACTCTCCCTATCCCCATCCTCTCACCCCTTATCCTCCCCCCCCCTCTATTTCCCCACTCTACCTGCATATCCCTTACGTACCACTCTCCCTATTCTCTCACCTATACTCTACCCTACCTCTATTCCCCACTCCACCTGTCCCTCACCACTCTCCCTATCCCCATCCTCTCACCTTCCTCTACCCTTGTGTCCGAATGTGCATCTCGCAAGGGTATCACGTAGCCAACACACACACACACACACACACACAGCTGCTCTCGGTGACCCGTGCTAAAATGTATTTAATTCGCATTCTGGGACACACACACACACACACACACACACACACACCTGTACAGTACGCGGTGATAATGGGTGATTGAGATAGAGGTCGCTTCTTGTAGGAATTCACAAACTCCTTCACATAATCAAAGACTCCTTATAAAAAAAATAAAAAAAAAAATCTAAAAATACATAAATAAATAAATACTGTAAGTAGAAATAATACCATGGTCGCAATAGTGCTGTAATTAATAGTATATAATTATATTTTTCGGTCATATAGAGTTCTAACATAAGATAAATATAGGTTATATTATACTCTTACGAAATTAATATATATAATAGATCTATGTAATGAATATAGAAGGTTACACTTATAGATTGATTTAGTTTTCTATTCTCACATTATCCAGATGTCTGCAAAATTTTGGTGACCCTTTGGACCAGTGCCAAATCCCTTTTCTCTCTCTCTTCACCTTTCCCTCCTTTTTCCTTGGTGTTTGTTATTGGTACAGTCACGAACAATAGTAAGTAGCCTAACCAGATCTTCTACAAATTTTTTAACTTAGGAGTGAACTTTACTATAATGATAAATACGGGTCCTAAAACTTCAACAACAACAACAAACACCTGTGGATATTATTTTTTATAACTCGTGACTA